>PVHX01004966.1:87919-110378 GCA_004024805.1 Geosciurus inauris | reverse complement strand
CATTTTTACTGAAAATTAAAACTATGGATACAAGGAAGGAAAAATACCAGCCAAATAACTGCATGGGCTAGAATTTTAACTGTGTTCATAAGAAAAATATTAATTAATTATAGACTCAAGTATGCCAAGAAATATTTATTGAGGATCATAGTTCACTTGAAAATTTTAGAACAGAAAAGCACAATCTGTGTATTAACAATGAAGTAGGAAAGAAAATGGAGTGAGTAGGGAAATAATGAAAGAGCCCTGGGGAAAATTTTAATATACATATAATGGATTATTAGGGTCACTTCCTGGCTCTGTCTTCCTTGAGCCTCATATTGGCTCATATGACCTTTGATGGCAGGAACAGAGGCAGCACCAGCAATTCAATTTTAGCAAACCAACCTCATGTGATAGGAATGAGAGAAAGGAAGTCTCTATTCAAAATGATCTCTTCCAAGAGTCCATGCCATTCTAAGATTGATACAGTAGGACAGAACAGTAATGAGTAAATGCAGGCTGAATAAATAAATGGCACAATTAGCAGACACATTCATAATGTATCTCAGTTATAATAACATAATTAAGGAAGAGAACATTTATTTAAAGCCAAGCCACTTGGTGGAAAAGTAGATCCCATTAGAGCATGAAGACATTTTTCTATTCTTCAGCATCCTTCTGGTACTGCTTAGTGCCATATGTATGAGAGGAACTACATAAATATGTCTTATATGAAAAATGAATAGGTGAATAAAGGAAAAAGCTAGCATATCCAAACAATGGTACCAAATAGAACGAAATTTGTTTTATTGCATTTTATTTCTGGAGGAGGTGTTTTATGATGAAATGAAAAAGAGAATAAAATATTCAGTAATAATAAATAATATAAAGGCAAATGGAAAGAAGTAAAATCTCTTATGCTTTGTACTCATGGGAAGATTTAAGAATTTAAAGTGTGCATGCAATATCACCAGATTAAAACAAAGAAAGGAGAGGACAAGAAATATATTGAAAATTACCTGGAAAGAAATAGAGTAACTCCAATATTGCTGGTGTGGTTGTACTGTAAAACGGTACAACCAGTCTGAAAAATAGTTGCACAGTTTCTTATAAAGTTAATTATACAATTACAGTGTGACCCAGTATGGTCTCTTGAGCATTTAACACAGAGAAAGGAAAATTTATGTTGACACAAAAACCTATACACAAGTAGTCAGCGCATCATTATTCACAATAATCAAAGTCTGGACATTAGCTGATGTGGTATGTTTATGCCATGGAAAAGCCCCTCTGCATTAAAAAGTAACACATTATTGAAGCAGGGTGCAAGATCATGGAACAGGCTCCAGGGAAAAAATCTGATAGTAAATAAAATGAAATCCACTTACAAAATGCTCTTAGAATGACAAATCATAGACACAAAGCACATATTAGTTATTCTTAGCGGTTAGAGTTGGAGAAATGAATGGAGAAGATAAATGTGGTAGAAAAAGTGACAGGAAGGATCTTGGTGGTGTTGGAGTTGTTCTGCATCTTGACTGTGCTGGTGGATACACAACTCTGCACAAGTTTTAAAATTTCATTGTATCAAATGCACACATATGAAAAAAAATCAGGACATGTGAAACTTGGGAAAGCTAAATGAGATTACAAAATTTTTATTAGTGCCAATATCCTGGTTTGTAAGCTGCCACCATTGAAAAAAACCCATAAGAATACACTGAATTTTTTCTAAGTTATTTTGTTAAATTGCAGGAGTCTCCCATTATTATGGCACAGAATCAGTTTTAATAGTATTTTAAAATTTTAAATAGTAAAATTAATGTACATTGAAAATATAGTAGTAGTTTTGAATAATGCCCCTTAATATCACAGCTAGAAAAATATTTCTTGTCATCTGTTACATTCAACTTACAACTGGTTGTTTTAGCCATAAGCATTATAAAATAAAAACAATTAAAACTCACTAAAGTGAAAAAAATAAAGATCAATGTTCCAGATGTTATGATAGTATCCATAGATATGACTCAAGTTTACAAAGGCAGATCATTAAAATTAATAATTAACCAAGTTCAACAAACACAAGTGCAACATACAAAGACCAAATGCCTTTTATGTACCTGCGAGAAACAATTAAATTATGATTAAAAACAGAAATGATAGTACTAAAGTATATTATGGAAAAAAATCTAAGAAAATTTCAATAAATTTTTTAAAGAAATTATACTATTTTATGGAAAGACTAAAACTACATAATATTTATAATTTATAACATTTAAGTTAAAATATTATAACGTGATGATCTCTAAATCAAGGTATAGATTTAATGTGATTCTAAGCATGTGAGATTCTAGTTATGATCACTCACAATTTTTTTTCAACTTCACAACTTTAATCCAAAATTAATTTGGAGCAGCAAAGGATCAAAAATAACAAAGAAATTCTTAAGGAGAGTGAGGAGGAAAAGTCATTTAGATTTTATATGTAACACTTTATTATAAAGCTATAAATATTTAAACCTGTGTGGAAATAGTACCAAAAAAAATGGAAGAAGAAAAAGTAAAAGAATAGAGTGCTAAAATAACAGATCCATTCATTTGTGGAAGATGGAGATAAACAGAGTGTTTGCACAGCAGTGAGCCCAGATGAACTGTTCATTAAATATTGATGGGTTAATTAGTTATACAGATTTTTAAAATTAAAACCAGATTCTTAGATGAAGTAAAATAAATTTCATATGACTTAATGAATAACACTGATCCACTGAAGTGCATTGAATATAAATACTTCTGTTTCATCAAAAGACTCATAAAAATAGAGTGAACATCAAAGCCTTGTGTCTGAAAAGATATTTGAAACACATGTAGCAGTCACCAAATCAGATCTGGGAAACATGGAGAACACTGAAAATAAGAAAGAACAAAGACAAACATTACAACAGAAAACTGGACAAAGGATCGGGAAAGCATTTCACCTAAAAATAGAAGTTGAAGAAAATAGTCAATTTTATGGTTTACTCTTTTAAATTTTTTGCACACATATGCAAAAAAAAAAAAAAATCAGGACATGCAAAACTGGAGAAAGCTAAATAGCTAAATGAGATCAGTGGATTTTTACCAGTGCCTAGTTCTAGATTTGTAAGCTGCTGCCATTGCGGGGAAAAAAAGATCATAAGAATATGCTGAATTTTTCTAAATTGTTTTGTTAAACTTAAATTAAAAAAATATAAACACTTTAGAAAATTCTAGATAACATGGCATACCCATCACATTGATTGTCAAGGATTTGAAGACCAGAAAGTTTTACACAATGCTAGTAGGAAGATAGATGACTATAGTTTAGGAAATGGTTAGAAGATGAACAGACTCTGCTTCATGGCTTCTGTTTTAGGCATGCATTTTGTAGATGTTCTTTAATATAATATTCACTCGATGTCTTCTGCCTTAATACTCACATGTATATAAAAGTGCCCCCTCCCCTTTTGGCATGTTTGTGAACCTCAAACAATGTCTCCCAGTGAAATTTTAGATGAAAGCATGTCATACTTTTCTTTTGTAGAAAAAAAGAAGGTGTATCTTGAGAAGGTAATTTTTAAGCAGTTTTAAAATAGAGTATATACAGAAGATGAGTATCAGGAATGAGTACAGATTTTTTGAAATTATACTGTGCCTGTGAAACATTTGAAAGTTATTCATTTAGCCAAAGGGTATTTTCCTCTATAAAGATCACTATTCTAGTGTAATCCTCTGGCTTTTAAAAGATCTCCTTTCTTCTCCACCAATGTGGAGTGAGTTGCCTGGTACTTAGGTCACAACCGTTGATCTAGGTGTCCTCACAGAGTTAGAACCCATTGATCATACTGGAACAGCTTTCTCCCCTCCTCCACGACCCAGGAAAGTGGATTCCCTGACTGTCTGTGAGCTCTCTTTAAATCTAAACATGTTCATTTGTGAGCTAGCCCAAGCTCAAGACTAGGATTGGAGAGAAACAGGAAGAAATATTGTTGTTAGACCATTTATTTTACCCTCAAATCCAGTCAGATTCTAAAATCTTGCTGTATTAGGTTTGCAAGAGTGCACTTTGATTTCAATCTATGCAACTTCCCAGTCTCAGAAGGTTATTTGAATTCAGAAACAAAAGACATTGCTCTAAAATCAACATTTCATCCTTAGATAGTATCAATTTGATTCTCTCCTCTTTACCCCTACTGTAAGCCTCTGGTGATTATTATTATTATTTTACAAAATCTTAAAGCACTCTTTTGCTCACTTCCATAATTTTTGCTTCAAATTATGTGGGCAGAACCTGTAATCTCTCCTTGTTCAAGCTCTTTAAAACTCACCCACCTCTTGAGAAAAATTTGTTCCTAAAAAGAAAATGAAAGTACACTCCAAAACTAATAGTTGAAAGACCCATAGAAATCCACAATGACTAGTTTTCATTCTCCTTTCCCATAATTTTTTTCTTCCTTACTCTGCCATTCTTTGTATTTATCCAAGCATAATAATAATTAATATTCAATTGTTTTTCATTTCCATGGTGATCACACCCAAGGTTTCTACTATTTTTGGAAAGCAACTTTAGCTATTATTGCATTTTAAACAAATCCCACGTAACATATATGCATGTCATCTCTACTCTGTAAAACCTAGGTAGATGTGTTTGAAACTGGTTCTTGTAGAGATTTTTGTGACATTCCTGGATTTCTCTGAATTCATACCGAATCTTGCTCTTGGAGTACGTTCTACCTCAGGTCTCCACAGCTGCGTGTGTTCTTTCATTTTCTAACATATCATCCCAGAGGGGAAAAAATCCTTTCCTTCTTGTCTCTAGTGTCAGTTAATACATAGCCAGCTAGGCAGATAAATAGGTGGTAGATGGTTTCCATGCCACGAGTTAGATCGATTTAAATTAAAAATTCCCAAGAGGACAAAGAAGTGTTTATATCATGATAACTCAAGTATAACTTTCTCAGAATATAAATTTCCAGTGTCTTCCTTTTATCTCACTATGGACCTCACAGATTTTGCTACAAGTTTTCTTTCTTTTTTTCTTTCTGGTCATTCTCCATGGTGAACATGAATAGTAAGACTATTCCATTTGCCTCCTGTGGCAACTTCCCACCCTGCTGGCACCGGATCTTGGTGTGGAGGAGTCACCAGCAGCCAAGTTCACATTCCACCTCCTGCCACTTCATCCCTACAGACCAACAAACCTACAGAAAGAAATCCCAGTTCTGGTGTTCCGAATTTTACCTGTTGTACTTACGAAAGTGATGCTTGCACAATTAGACTTTTTAACAGAAATCCAAAAGGCTATCTACTCAAAAGTGAATGTTTTCCTCCCCAGGCTCTTTCTGTTCACCACGTTTCCCAATGCAGAGTCTCGTATGGAGTTGTTACATAGTTTTTCCATGCATAGAAAATCATCATGCAAAATTTTGCTTTAAATATGTATCTCAGACATGTATTTATACCAGCATGTTCAATCTGTTTTCAATGCTGCAGGTATTATCTCATTTAATGAAACAACAGCAAAGGTTTACCATCATCCTGACTCTCTTACCATCAGGGCTCTTTCCATGTTACTGTCTCATTGTTTGGCAAAACCCTTGCTTTGTGTATGTGTGTAGAGTGGGGAAGGGGAGGGCTGTCAGGGGATGATGGTGAGAGGATGGTATCACAGGCCCAGGATGCTCTTTCCAAACATATTATAATATATTATATTATATTATGAATATAATTGATGACCACGGGAAGAAGGCTATCTCTGCTCACTTCTCTGCAAGTCTTACCTTTCCAAGAGCCCTCAACTCCCACCTTCTGTAAGGCCAGGACTTCAGCTTTCAAGTTCCAGACTGTTTGTGCCAAATCTCCACTAATTCAAAAGATAGTATCTAGATAGAATGAGCAAGGGAATGAAGAAGATGAGTTCTACTATGCACCAGACATTAAATACTTTATAGAACTTAATCTTCATACCTAATAACCTATTTACTGCCAATAGTTAGGTAACCAGGCTTAAAGAGCTTAAGAAATTTCCCCCAAATCCCTACTCATGTCATTTTTGTTATATTAGACTGTTTTCTTTAAAAATAAAAGAAAACATTCTCTAAAAGTTAGACTGAGCTGGGAGTGGTGGCACATGCCTATCATTCCAGCAACTCAGGAGGCTAAGGTAGGAGAATCACAAGCTCAAAGCCAGCTTCAGCAACTTAGCAAGAACCTAAAGAACTTAGCTAGACCCTGTTTCCAAATAAAAAAATAAAAAAGGGTTGGTGAGGTTGGTCAATGGTTAGTACCCCTGAATTCAATCCCTGGTACACCTCCCCCCAAAAAAGGTCTAACCTAAAAACATCTGAGAAATGTTTGAGATGGTTGCGCTGTGCTCTTCCATTCTGCTAATTGAATTCTGACTTCATAGCTGAGGTGATTATTGGGATGAACTGTGTAGATGACTTTATAAGATGCTCCCAAGGATAGGACTGAGAAACTGACATTCATAAATTTGCTCAAGGATAACTCTGATATAGTTTGTCCCATGAAGCAAGGCTTAATGATGATATTTTATTTATAAAAATTGCCGGGTAATGAAACCAGTTAATTTTGTAAACAGTGAAGCTGAGAAATGTGCAGTGGCAATTGGCTGTGGTCACATGATATTTTCTTTGACTATGCAATGCTTGAGCCAAGTAACCATGTATCTCATGAGATAAATTCCATAGAAACAGGAGGCTGCATTAAGCAGCCCAAGTCACAACAGACTGTGAATGGATGCTAAGCCTGAGAAAAAGGACTTTTCCACTGTCATCAGTGCCCACTGCGGAAGGAGCAAGATGAACGAACTCGCAAAGGGAAGGACTTACTCCAGTGAACAAGTTTATTCTCACCTGTCCATATTTACTTTTTGTTTCTGTTGATAAGCTCTAGTTCTAATAGATAAAACTACAACATAAGCATTAACTTGGGGCAATTGTTTGTATGTAAACACTCAGTATTTTTATAATAAATTTCTGTTTGATGCAACACATGAAATAAAGGAAGAATCAAAAACAAAAGAAATGTTCCATTATGGGAATTAAAATAAATAATTATTGCATTGCCAAAATAATGACTAATTTGAAATGTCCTTTCTATCAACATTCATGATTATGACCTATTTTCAATATGTCATTGGAATTTAAATTTTCACTTAAGATGATATAAAGTGTGAGACAGTATTGCTTTTCCTCTCCTCTGTACAAATGTGTGGAAATGATGGTTTTCATGCTGTGTAATATGTTTTCTCTAATGAAATCTTCACATAATGCCATAGTAGGCTAGCTTTATGGTCTGATTCAACCTCAGGACATGTCCTGTTTCTATGGTGCGGATCAAAAACAAAAGAGAAATCACAGTCGCATGATTTTCCAAGTTGTTAGCACAGGCTTATTTTCCCATAATAATGGAGTCCAGATAGCTGGACATCAGAAAATGTCAGCCCTCCAAAGTAACCCTAGTTTCAATACAGTAATGTTTCACATCTCTGTTATTCAGCTCTATCATAACAGAGGTGGGATACAAACCACACTCTGTGTTAGAATAGCATTAAAAGAAAAATGTGAGAACTCTTCACCTACCCACTGATGTTCTTTCTGCCCTGCACAGAAGCAACAAACATAGGTTCAAATTGTTTGCTGAAAACAAACAATTAGAAATCAAATCAACTCCTGTTTGGCTTCACAATTGACTGCCTTGATGCAATAAGAATCGTAACAATGCAAAGTAATAGCCTGCCGAATTCAATGAATATGGCTTAATAACTTTAGACCACAGCAAGACTTGGGTAAAATTAAAAAGTAATGTAAAGCACCTCAGTATGCTCCGCTGAATTAGTATTCTTATGTGTATGTCTACACACCATCCATAATGAGGACTGTTGGATTCATTTACAGACACTACCTATATTAGCTAGCTGTAATGTGTGAAAACGTATTGTAGGCTGGTCTATAAAGACACACCAAATTTTCATTATGTTCAGTCCAAAAGTGCTTGTTTTGCAGGATGGAGTCCATGTCAATAAAATGGATTGGGTGTCACTTAAACCAAGTGACGGACTAATCTTCTAGAGGCCTATGTCCTTAATCTCTGCAGGACATGAGTCAGTTTAGAAGCGTGAGCTGTTCTCACAGGTAGCAACTATTGAGCTCTTTAATGTAAATTCAAAGGCAAAGCTTATCAGTGTGTTTCAGAAATTGCTTGAATGTGGGTGCTGTCTATGAAAAAAAAAATCCTCCTACTTCCCTCAAATCCATGGGCAACTTCCAAGATTTTACAGTGCCTGGGAGCACCTTTTAATTATACAGAAATTGGTTTTGGTGATAGCTGCCCTGTGACCAATTGGATTAGAGGTACTTCTTCTGGCTATTATTAAGGGAACTTGACTATTGCCCTTGTATAGTTAGGCATGATCAAAATATTAAGAAAAGCAATGTCTCAAACCAGAATTTCAAGATCCTGTACCCCTGATTCTTTAAAAGTGAAGCTGTAACTAATCATTTCAGAGCAAAGCAGCAGCAGAAAGGTATCGGGACCCAGGATTCCTTAGTTTATTGAGGGAGTTAGAGCTCAGATAAAATCTACAACAATTCTGCTGGATCAAATAGCTAAATTTGTTGATGATACCATCCTTAAAACATGAAATTAAATGGAAGTATTTGTCTTAAAGGATTTATCTTTTATTTTCTAAATACCAAGTACTGGACCTCTTCTGCTCCCTAGCACTCTTAGGAAACAAATTACTTTGAGTCAAATTTTATTTCTATTTGATATATCCAGATCTGTCACTGACCTGATTCATTTTCATAAAGACCATTTCTCTGATTTCTTTATGTGTAAACACCAAAGCATATTGAGTACCTACAATGGCTCCAGGAAAAAGCAGACATGTTTCTCTTTTTTTTTTTAAGATTTTTTTTTTTTTTTTTTTAGTTGTAGATGGACACAATGTCTTTATTTTATTGCTTTGTATGTGGTGCTGAGGATCGAACCCAGGGCCTCACGCATGCGAGGCAAGCGCTCCACCGCTGAGCCACAATCCCAGCCCCCAGACATGTTTCTCTTTTTAATATATCCTTCATATTAGTTTGTTTTGTTTCCACATTCATAGAGTTAATGATTATATAGTATGTTATATGTACATATACACACATATTGTTGAATAGAATTATTGTGAGCTTGACTTAAAGAAGAATCGGATATACAACAATAAATCAGATTACTGGTGGTAATAAAATACAGCTTATTTTACATTATTGTAAAAGATACCAAGCTAAAATTTTGGAACCATTGTCAAAGGGTTATTACAATTATACTCATAAAACAAATGTATCTTAATGACACATTTAGGAAAAGATATTTTACATATTATTTTTGAAGATGATATTTTATAAAGTTAAAATAATATTTATTTTGTTACTAGAATAACACTTAAAGAATGTTTAAATACATAGGTCATTATATCTTCAACATTAAAAATGTTTGCAGAGTTGTAACTACTTGGCTTTGAACACTGTGAAGGCAGATATTGTTAGAGACATAGACTCATATATGAGAATGGATATCCTTCCCAGGATCTTAGAAGTTACTAAGAGAGAATGAAAATGTATAAGTTACGTAAATTTAATATTTAATGTCAAGAGTCATATATTTCACTTGTTCTAATGAAGAAACTAAGATATTTTCTCATAAGTTGTGTGTGTGTTGTTTTTACTAGATTCTCTGTTATAAAGATCATGAATTGTAAGTGGACCTAAATATAATAGGATTGGCCCAAGTTCACACTAAAGATGCTAGAAAAGTAAATGAAGAAATAAATACATTGCTTGTGAACATTAGTCCAAGGTAAGATTTGTCTGCTCAAATCAATTAATAGCCAAGAACATATTGAAAGTGCATTGTGTGTTCAACATAGCTTAAAGACTCAGACAATCAAAAGAATAGTGTTAGAACTTCTGCTGTTATATCTAACAGTTAAAGATATTTCATGAAATAAAACTGAAAGTGTTGCATGATTAAAACCTGAATGGAACCATGTCCAGGAACACTATCTTAATATTTTTTGATTAATGACTTGTAGCATAGAGGAAAGAAAAAAGTTATTGATGCTGATTCAATGAGATACATGAAAAGCAATCATGTAGAATCACAGAATTACATGGGTCTTTGTATGAATGAATTCTTCTACTCAGTGATCTCTTAGTATTTTGTTACTGTAATCGATTTTTGACTCACTACCAACTTCTAATTAAGTAAATATGTTAAATTTTAAATATGATATTTAAAATTTGAGATCACTGCAGTAAAAGAAAATTATAAAGAATAAAAATTTTAGAAGTGGGCAGGGGTTGTGGCTCAATGGAAGAGCGCTTGCCTGGTGCATGTGAGGCACTGGGCTCATCCTCAGCATCACATTAAAAATAAATAAATAAAATAAAGGCACTGTGTTCATCTACAGCTAAAAAGTATTTTGAAAAATTTAGAAGCAATATTAAAAATAGGGGATAGTTATTTTCATTACTTTAACATACTGCCTATTAGGTTTCATTATATGTCTTCAGGTCAGATAAAATATAAAACTATGGTAGTCATAGCAGAGTATAAATGACAACATTGTTATCCAAGAAAAACCCACAAGAGAAAGCAGAGCCCTATTCCCTGGACTCTTCCTGAGGTGCAAAGACCCAGAGTAGAAAAATATGCCCAGTGTTGGGTAAGATTTATCCTGTGAGGATAGGAAAAAATTGACAGCTTGTTACAAGAAGAAGTAAAGGACAATCACTTCTTCCTTTATGCAGCTTCAGAAAGCAACTTAATGTAGTAGGCTTATTAGAAAAGGAAGAATTGAGCTAACTAAGGTAACCATGTCAATAACAAGCAAAAAAAAAAAAAAAAACAAGGAAATGTTATGTTAGCATTTAGAATGCCAGGCTAATGGTATTTGGGAGCAAACTTTACTGTATATATTGTGCCATTAATTTGTGTTAAAATAGTTGATTGAATTATACAATAGACAAAAGATTCATCTCATTTCTTCTGACAGACATAATTAATTTTATTAGTGCATTTTAATTATAGAATAATAGCGTTCATTGTGACATATTCATATAAGCAAATAACAAAGCTGGATCATAATGAGTGTCTCTTTACATTATCTTGTTTGAACATAAAACTAAATGTCAAAATTATTAAAATTTCTAATATTATATTTATCATTTTTAAGAATTCAGATGTAAGTATGCCTTGATTCATGTAGTTGAGCAATACCAATTTCTTTGATTGCTTTGTTGCAATAAAGATCCACTATGGAAAATATTAGTAACCAAATACCTGAAATAATAATAATAATAATAATAATAATAATAATAATAATTTACTATTGCCCAGATATGCAAGACATTCATATACATAATCTCATTGTAAGTATTAGAATAATGATTTGAGACCTATATCTACAAACCCATATTCCAAACAGAAGATCAGAAAAGTTAAGAAAATTGGCAAAACTCATGCAAATATTATGTACCAGAGCGAGAATTTGAATCTTTATGTGTTTCTATAATGCATATTCCTAAACAATACCTTAGTAATATCCACAGATTCCTTTCAGATCCAAAAATCAGTACTTTTAATCCAAAAATATAATTTGAAATAGCACAGAAAGCAAATGGAATACAGTACATATTAATATTTTACTGTTTCTTATATTTGTCAAATGATTTTTTTGACAATGAAATTTGTTACATGTATAGAATATGTTCCTGTGCACTTTTTCTTCTTATATTTATATTTTAAAGAGTTGTACATTAAAGATGTGGATATCCAGTTTTCTCGCATTTGTTAAAGAGGTTGTTTTTCTCTCTCTTTATACCTTCAGCATTCCATTGAAGATTATTGGCTTTCCATGCATGGATTTGTTTCAGGGCTCTATATTCCGCCCCATTTGTCTGTCTGTCTGTATGCCCAGAGCACACTGTTTGATTACTGTGGTGTCATAATGTGATTAGGAACCAGGAAATGTGATGCCTCCAGCTTTGTTCTTCTTTCTCAGGATTGGCTTGGCTACTGCCTTTTGTAGTTAAATAAGAATTGCATTAATGCTTTTCCTATTTCTATAAAAATGTCTTTGAGATTTTGATTAGGCTTATATTGAATTTGTAGACTGCTTTGGGCAGTTTGGACAATTTAGCAGTATTAACCTTTTGGTATAGGGTAATATAATGTGTTTTGAGAATTACATTAAACAAGAAATACTTCATTTTTTATCAGTGCTTCGAACTTTTCAGTAAATGAGTCTTTACCTACTTCCACAAGTTTACTCGTTAGCATTTGATTCCTACATTTATTAATTCTAACAATTTTTGATGGATCTTTATGGTTTTATATGTGTAAGATCATTTCCAGTGCAGAATGAAGTGATTTTACTTCCAATTTGGATGCTACTTATTTATTTTTTCCCTGTACAATTGCTCTGTCAAGAATTTCCAGCGTTTATCAGAGTTATTGTTCTGTAGTTTGCTGTAGTTTTTGTCTGACTTTGGTTCTAGGGTAATGTTGGCCTCATAAAATGAATTTGGAAATATCCCTCCTCTTCTATACTTTAAGAGAAAAGTTAACCATGGACTATACTTATTTTGATTACATGCATTCACTTCTTTTTCCTACATGCAAACTTTTAAAAAACTCAACATGTCTCTGGATATTTTTTAATCAACCAGAAAATAATTTTTGAAGCACAGTAATCTCCCTTTATCTGTGGTTTGGCTATCTGGAATTTTACTTAGACATAGTGAACTGTCGTCCAAAAATATTAAATTTACAAATCCAGTAATAAACACAATTCCCAAGTGTTAAGTTACATGCTGTTCTGAGGAGCCTTAGGAAATCTGGGCTGTTTCAGTCATCTTGCTCAGTGCATGAATCATCCCTTAATTCAGAGTATCTAAACTGCATAAACTGCCCACCTGTTGGTCACTCCATTATTAAACATATTGCTTATCAGTTGGACTGTGGCTCTAGCACTGTCTTCACATTCAGATAACCTTTATTTTACTGTAAAAAGACCCCAAAGCATAAGAGTATAGTGTTAAAGATAAATGTGGAGAGTAGGCATCTTTGACATCAAATGGTAATTTGGATATGCCATAAGTGAATCCATAAATGCTTCCTGTAAGTGAAAAGACTAAGTTCTCAACTTAAAGCAGTAAAGGGTCACATACTGAAATTGCTAAGATCCACAGAACAAGAGAATATATTGAGAGAGAAAAGAGACATATTTACATAACTTTTATTAGAGCATATGGTTATAATTGGTCTAATTTATTCCCATTTTGATAATCTCTTATTGTGTTTAATTAATAAATTAATCTTCATCATAGGTATGCACATGCAGGAGCAACATAGTATATATGGGTTTCAGTGCTCTCCATGGCTTAAGACAGACACAGGAGCCCTTGGGATGCATACCCTTTGGATAAGGAGGAGAGGGTCGAATAATGTTGATCTGGAATGTCCCCCAAAGTCTCCTGTGTTGAAAGTTTTGTCCCAGCTGGTGGCACTATTGGCTTGGGATGAAAACAGAAGGAAGTGGGGCCTACTTAGAGGAAGTAAGTCTGCTCAGGGCACATCCTTGAAGAGTAAATTCTGTCTCCAGCCTCTTCCAGTTCACCCGTGCTCTGCTTTCTGGTGAGAACAGCTCTGTAGTGTCATGTGCTACCCATGATTATGTTCTGCCTCACCACAGGCAGATAGTGATTAGGACATGTGACCGTGAACTAGACCCTCTGAAAGCATGAGCCAAAATAATTCTTTTCTTCTTTAAATTGATTTTCTCAGTTATTTTGTCACAATAATGAAAAGCTAACTAACACAAAGGGACAATTTTTTCCCTAAAATACACATTTGGGCTTAATAAAGTACTGTTTTTATTTCCATTTAAAGTTGTATTTCTTCCAGGATATGTAATGACAATGATGGTGATATCTTAAAAATCAAGGACATTTTTATATAAAAATCAATGAATCTAAAATTCCAAAAAAAGATGATGATAATTAAAAACTTATTAAAGTTTAGATTTATTATGAATTTAAATTTGCTTTAAGTCAGTTAAAATTAATAAGTCAGTGACTGCTACTTACTAAGTTTAGAGATAACATTTCTTATACTAGAAAATGTTGCATAATAGTTTTTTTGTCAACAAACATATAAATATATATGAACTTTAACATTAGGTCTATATTGTTGCTGAATTTTATCTTTAGCAAAAGTACTGAAATCTCTTTTTAGGCATTTTTGTATTAAAATATTGGCAAAATAAATGTGAACTATTCCATTGGTTTTGACATTTTTTCTTCATAGAAGAAAAGAGTGGGAGGGAGGATTATTTGCTTTTTGTAAGAAGCAACTTGGAATGAAGATTTGTCACTAATGTACATGAAGTTCATGTGATTCCTTTGATGTCTTCAAACTGAGGCTCAGCTGTTAGAAAATGTTCTCTGTTGGGTGTGACAGTTGCTCACAGGTGGTGCCTATTGATGCTATACACCCGTTTGCACCACTGAGCTTCTGCCAATCTGAGGAAATCAGCGCACGTGGAGCACGGGTCTATAGGTACAGATGCTTGAAATATAAACGAAGAAAACAGCCTATAAACACTGAGAAAGTATTTCCTTGCTTTGCACATTCTGTGTTTGGAATTTGAGAGATACTTCAAATGTGTGAGCACAAAAGAATTGCAATTTTTTAAAAAGCAACAAAGAAAGAAGAGATAAAGCAAGGATTGAATATGAAATTATATTCTCCAAAGAGGGAATAAAGCTTTCTTTTGCAAAAGACCTAAAAGAAAGAGATTTATTTTTTTTCTTTCTAGAAGCAAACGAACACACACAGAGTTAGGAAATAAATAAAAATAAAATACAGTGTAATCAACAAATAATCCAGTCACAATAGAGAACTGAGAAGTGAGAAATTCATGTTATGACCACATGGGATGTATTTATAATCTTTTCCCTCACAATATCACAGTCTTATTCAGGATGCTATGAAGGTAATTCTGAAAGCTATCACTCTTTATCAGTCCCACCACAAATACTGTCTTCTTGGCTTAGACTCTAGACATAAAATTAAATCAGGGAAAGGCAGTGAAATCCAAATTATATCTGGAGTTTATTTAGTATCAATGTAACAATACTGCTTTCCTGAATGTGAAAAATGTGTTGTGGTAATATAAGGTGTTAACATTTTGGGAAGCTGAGTGAAGAATATAGAGGAACTCATATCACAAACTAGAATGTTTATTTAAATAATACATATTTTCTTGTATCAGGGAGATAGGTTTTATGTATTCATTTAGCAGATATTGACTCAATAGTACTGGTGCTAGTGTTTGAGCTTGGGGCAAAATGGCAATGGGGAACCAAAACCAAACAATACAACTCAGAGCTGAGAAACCAGTCACTGCTTAAGGGAGCTCAGGCTAACATGTGAGAGGTTTATCACCACATGAAAAACAGGCAGGTGCACAATTATAAGTTCCAAATATTTTAATTTTAAATATTAATGGCAAATGTGTAACGGGAATACATTACTTAGAGACAAACTACAAAAGAATCCTACTGTGGTGTTATAGATGTGGCGTCATATTTTTTTATTATGATACTGTATACATAACATAAATTTAACAATTTTTGAGTGAATGATTCAGTGGAGGAATCATCATGGAGAGATATTGTGATTTTGGACATTTGTAACTTGAAGTGCTTATTAGATACTAAAATTCTGTGCTTTAAAACAGTATCTTCTCAAATAACAATGTTTTTAAGCAAAGAACTTTAGAAATTACTTCATCCCAGTTTTCTTGATCTGCAATGAGCTAGTAACTCTAGAAAGTAAAACTTTTTTCTTATTTTTCTTTATTTTCTTTTCCTTCGTTTTCATTAATTTTATTTTGGAAGTAATACAAAACTGGATTGTTGAAAGTAAAGTAGAGAATGGAATACATTTCAAACCTTTCCACAGTCATCGTAATTCACAGAGACATCAAATTTTATGGCTCACAATTATGTTTAATATAACCTGTATAATTTGTTAAACTTGGCCAATCAAGCAACATATTTACCACAGTTCAAATATATGGCAAAAATTCTAACTATACAAGGCTAATTTACTTTGTAAATCCAAAATCTCATAATTCCTTTCATTTCATAGATTTATTCTCAATTTTATTTTCTCCTCCCTTAATAGAGTCTTCTCTCTGTTAGATTTTAGCCACTACTATTGTTTTGTAGGGTTCTCTGAAGTCCCTTTTTTCTCTTCCCTTACCGCATGAATAGAGATGTCCTGGCAAAGGAAATCTATTTGTCATCCATTGTTAGTACTATAAAACCATTGTCACTTGGTTGTTTATAACCTAGTGTGCTTGGAATTTTGTTGGTTTTATGCCAGCTTACAAGCAAGTCCTTCTCTATGATGTTTTGCAATGCAAGTGCTTAATCTGGTGATTCTACTTCATGCACTTCTTTTAGAATATACTTTTCAATACAATGTATACTTAGGAGCTCAGGAAGACTTGGAAGAAGCCAAAATTATGCCATAGTTCTACTGAGGTGATTCCATAGGAAATAAGATAGTCTTCATTTGGCAATTTATGTGTTTTGCTATCATTTTCAGAACCATCAGAAAAAAAAAGCTTAATTGACACCATACAAAATGGTAACAAGGAGAAATAATCAGTTTGACTTCAGTCAGTATGTTTTTTTTCCATATTTTTTATATCCTTATGTTAACCTGAGTCTTTCATGTGTTTTGCTATTACTTCCTCCAAATGTTCAGTAGCCAGGGAAAATATTTTTCATAGGAAAGTATGCAGGAAGGAGAGAAAACGGAAGTGGGGGAGGAGAAAGATAATAATTTTTAGTTTGACATTTTGTCATATTAGACTGCTTTCACTGTTTATAAACATAATAATATATGATTTATACTATAATATTATTATTATTTAAAATTAGGAAATACAAAAAACAAACAAAAAAGATAATATCACTGGTTATACTTTTGACATGAAATACACATTGTTAACATATTTGTGTATATTCTCTAGTACTTACTATATAGTAAGGATCCAACTGATTTTTATCTGCCTTTTTTTCTCATAGAAGAGCCAATTATAGCTTTAAAAAGGAAATAAAAACATTATAAAATACTTCCAAGCATATTTTTATCCAGTGTAAGGAGATATCATTTTTATCATTTAAACATTTCTGATAAATTTGCATGGTAAAGCTTGTCAGTCTTGATAATTGACTTACAAGATTTGACTCTTTGTACTGACCTTTCCAAGTGGCATGTCCACATAGAGGAATTTTAAGCATCAAGAGGCAAAGAAGACTTGGGTAAGAAAATAGAGGCGAGAGTGGCCCATAATCCCATAGCTAGACTGAGTTTTTGAACAGTGACACCACTCTTCTGTTGGATATGTGAAAAATTGTTCATTGAATATTCAGAATATTAGGGGCCATTAAAAATGAAAGACAGATATTTTAATTTGTAAACAAGATTTTAAGAACGCATGTGACATACTTTTTGAAAAAGTCAAAGGTAAACTACAAATTGACTCTTCCCAGAGGCTTCTTTTACATATGCTAATAGCTGGGACACAATATGCCAGGGGTAGGAACATTGTACATGGAGTCAGACAGGAACGGGTCTAGACTAGATTTGGCTTTCTTACATTTATATGAATTGGAGCATGTCACTTAACCTCTTCATTTGACCCAATTTATTCATCATACAAATGAGATTAAAAGTAAGGTTCCTCATTGGATTTCTGTGATTATTGGATAAGATTTGTGTACAAGTTTAATGCAGGAAAATTAGATCATAAATGAGAAATTAATGACAAGAGGCTATAGAGGTGCAACCTGCACCATTATTTCCTTTTCCTGCTTGAATTGCTATGATGCTACCCTCACACTCTCTCTCCAGTTAATATTTTTGATGCTACCTTTAATTTTGTAACTGTTGAATTTCTACATGACATTATGAGTGTGTAAACAATGTGCATTTTCCTCTGATCTACTTTGTAATTTTATTAAGTAGCTGTGGGAAGGTTCTCTGTATAATCCAGTGACTCTTTAGGAGTGTGGGCTCCTGGCAGCAGACTTTGTACAGGCAACATCATTTTCTCAATTGGCCTGGGAAGAAAACACTATTTTGAAGACAAGCATGGACAAGCAGAGAAAACACTGACCAAGGAGATAAGATATCTGTCCAGACCTTCTTTTGCCACTCAGCAGTTACGTGATATTAGGTAAATGATGTGCCCTATTGGAGGCAGCGTCTTGTTTATAAACGAACTGGTTAAACTAGATCACTACATTTTGTTATAACATTCTCCTCTTCTCTGTTCTCTCTTCATTTGCTGTTCCTTTTGCAAATATCATAGAGCTCACATAGAAAATCTTCTCAAACATGAAAGGACAGTGTTGATCATAAACCGAGTATGAAGATGATAATTGGATACATGATAGGAAATGACACATCCTTTATTAAGATGTATGAGAAAAACAAGGGCAGCATTACCAAAGTATCAAAGATAGATCAGTGGGAAAGTTCTATTGCCAGAGGAAAGGCATTTGATTTTCAGTTGCCAAAATACTGTGAAAGCTGGCAGAAGCCTACAGTGGAATCTTTAGAACCAAAGGCAGGAGAATCAACTTTTATCCAGGGAGGAACCTGAAAAAAAGGCAGGTGAATCACCTCTTTTTGCCCAACAGATTTCACTTGTACCTCAATGAAACATCCTTATTTCCTACTTGTGCCTTATATTTTCTTTCCAGGTTTAACTCTTTGCTACTGGGAATCTTCCAGGCACCTGTTAGCAGCATTTTCCAAATATATTCCAACTTGGTTTGAAATTTGGTAAGAGAGGATGGGATAGGAGTAACATCCGAATTTATTGTGGACTCAGAACTTGATAAACAATTTGCTAAGAAATGTACACCAATCTAATCATGGTGGCCACATTCTCTAAGTTATTCTCATCATTCCATTTTATACATATAAAAACTGAGCATCAGAAAGATGAAGTTGCCTAGTTACTGATAAAATTACTCAGATAGTTATCAAGTGTCTATGCCTGGATGTGAACTCCTGTTTAAAAAATGCCCAATTTCACACCTTTAAATACAAAATACAATTTAGAACTGGTACCTTCGATAGGTTAAAAGTATGCTAATGTATATTTTCTCTTCAGCCAGTCTCTGGGTCAGCAGCCTATGCTTGCCCCAGTCCAGTTAGTTTGTCTCCAAAGGTCGTCCCATTTCCCCCATGCATCAAGCCATACGTGGAAAAGTCGAGAGGCCCAATCCATGATCTGACTTGAATAAACTCAGGTAATAGAAAAAATAAATATGTTGAATGACACGTTCACAACTTTTATCCCTTTAAAAAATAGGCATTCAGCATGGTAAGAAATTAAAATGAGCCCCACATCTGTTCATTACATCACGGCTAAAATATGTCAGATTCATAAGCTTTAGTGAGAACAGGGTGTCTGCCCTTCTAGAAGCTCCAACTGAATGGAGAAATGAGAACAGTGAAACATTGGAGTCACTTAAATTTCAGTTACAGCTCTAATAGTACTAGGTGTTAAATTATTTATTTAATTTTTATCTTCTGTTCATGTCGTCATTTTAGATCCAAAGAACACCTGTCACTCCTGACATTCTTTCAATGCTTTAAAATCTCTTCCTATGGAAATACATTTAAATCTAAAAATGTTCTAAATGTATTAATGCATTCCAAGTGTAGTATTGTTGACATGTTCGTTTTCCAGGCTACATTCGTCCTAATTCTCTTCTGGCAGATTCCCAAACTATATGTAATACAACATAATATGACAGAAAAAATAAAGCTTCATATTACTTAATTTGTAAAAAACAACTAAAAACTTTCTTTATATTTTACTGAAAGAAAATTCAGAAGAAAATATAAGATAGATTAAGACACCTTGACTTTTTTTAGATGTAATTTTTCCTGGATATATTTATTTTTCTCTAGAACTTGTATAATGACATATGAAGAAAATTGATATAATATGTACTTAATCCTGACATTTTTTAAGAAAAGCTAAGAAATTATAACAATATGATTTGGACTTGGGGTTTCATATATAGTTTTTCAAATACTTTTATGCCTAAAAACTGATTGAATATATATTTTTTACTGATGCAAAAGATTTATCCCAAATTATTTATTTTATGCAGTAGTTTTCTCCTTCTACAGACTTGTGATATCCACATCTTTTAAACCTGTAAATAATGCTATCAATATAATCATAATCTTTGACAAATTTTTAAAATTTATATATGACAATCCATCCTGAATATCAAGGCTACAAGAATAGCATATTTCCTACATCCAAATATTTTCAGCTCCTCCGAAAAAGGAAAAAAGAACAAAACAATAACAGCAACAAAACCAAAAAATAAAATGCATATACTTTGTTAAGGGTTAAAATTACCTGAGGAGCCAATTGAATATTTATCTATATTTAATGCTTCAATACTATTAAATGTTCTAAAATATTTACTTGTATTATTTCTTCAATTAGAATAATAAAATCCTTGTAAATCTCTAGGATAGTTAGATAAATTTAAATAAAATAATTAATGGTGAAGCTAAGAGTGTTTTCTTTTTTTGTATACACTTGTCTATATTCTCTCTTAATGGTGGGCAGGATTTGAATTATGAATTAGAAAATTAAGCAAAAAGGTACAATAAAATAAAATTCTGTAATGTGTTTTGAAAAAAGCAACTTGGTTTTTGCTAAAATACGTAGAGATCAGAATAAAAGCAAAACACCATCTATGTTAATTTTAGAAGACTCATTTTAAAATGTTTGCATTTAAAATGATGGTTTGTTTCTATGTTCCAAACTTACATTTAATGCTTCACAAAATAGAGGTCTTTGTGGGGGTAGTCTTTTGAGATAAAACAACAGTTTCATGCTGTTACTAAGGTAATTTATAATATACAGAGGCTCAGAGAGTAGTTTTGGACTTTCTAATAAGGCTATGTCATCATATTTCGGCTATCTACTTATAAATTTCAAACCAAAGACTCAACCAGCTAATAGAAAATGTCTTATAATGAATAATGTTTAAATATTTTAAGGAAGATTTCATTGTATAGACTTATATTTTTAACCAGCTATTTAATTCCTTTTTGATTTGTGATGCTATAGTATTATCCATTTTATTTCACTTGCCTGTTTCCTAAAACATCTTATATATAATTTTAAAAAGCAAAATGCACACATGCAATTATTTTACTATTTCTGATATGACATATAAGTATGATTAGAGGAATCCCTTGAAATGTTAAAAATAAACAGGATGATGATTGCATTCTAAATACTTGATATAAAATATGAATACTAGTCATTTTTTATAATTTTGTCATGGGTAATATTTTTCATACTTCTTTACTCATGGAGATACACACACACACATAGGCATTTATGTATAACTAATGCAATGATGCTGGAATTAATAACATTGACAACAAACTTTAGTAATGATAATGATTTTATTTACTTTGTCAACTATGTACAAGTCACATTGTAGTTTTTTTCTTCCCCTCATACTAACTATGCAGGACACATGTGCATTTATTCTTAAAGATACTTTTGCTCAGAGAAGGAAAATAACCTCATTCTTCTAGCTCAAGGACTCTCTTTTTTGTCTGATTATAACATCTGTGCTTTTCCTACTGTCATGCCTTAGACACACTGGAAAAGTTACAGGCGTTATAATCAATTCTCCATAATAAACAATCTATTCTCCATAATCAATAAGTCCTAATTTACTTTAACTTTACTATATTCTAAGACCCATGTTCTACATAGGCAAGATATGCCTTAATGTTAAACCAGAGTGAGTTTAATACTTAAATTTTATAAGGACAACTAATTTTCTTCCTTTCTTCCTTTCTTCTTTTCTTATTTTGTGGTGAGGACTGAATCCATTGTGCTACATCAAAGTTTTTATTTTGAAACGGGGTTTTGCTATGTTGCTTAGGCTGCCCTCAAACTTGCAATCTTCCTGCCTCAACCTCCTGAGTAGCTGAGATTATGGGTGTGTACCACCACGCCCAGAATTTTCTCTTCTTTTCCCTCCTTCCTTCCTCCATCCCTCCCTCCCTCCCTTTCTTTTTTTCTTTCTCTCTTTTTTTCCCTCCCTCCCCCCTCCATTTTTCTTTTTCTCCTTCTTCCCTCCTTCCCTCCCTCCCTCCCCTCTTCCCATTCCTTCCTTCCTTTCTTTCCTTCCTTCCTTCCCTCCTTCCTCTCTTTCTTCCCTCCCCCCCCTCCCTCCCTCGTTCGTTCGTTCTTTCTTTCTTTCTTTCACTCACTCACTCCCTCCCTTCCTTCCTTCCTTCCTTCC
>PVHX01004966.1:0-87819 GCA_004024805.1 Geosciurus inauris | reverse complement strand
GTTTGGTTTCTTTTGAGCCCTCTCTCCTTGGGTGCAAAGGATTTCCTTTCTCCTATGTCCTCACATTTTTATACTATATTAATAAAATACTGTGTGAGTCCTTGTGACTAGGTAGTACTAATAAATATTATCTTGCCTCTTCACAGATCCTGAATTAAACCAAAGTGACATGATAATGACTAAGATAGGACAGTGGCACATCACAGAATATTACTTTCACATTTTCTTTTTAGATATGATATGAAAAAGAACAATATTTAATTTAAAGGACATAACAATTCCTATCGTTACCATACATATGGAATCCATTTTACAGATGATAACAATGAAAAAAATCTGTTACCTCTCTCTGTAGCACTGGTTCACAAAATATTCTTTCCTTTTTGTGTTTTATTTTTTATTTTATTTACCATTAATCCGTATTAATTGTTTTAAAAAATAGATCTTACTATGAAATTTCCGTACATGCACATATCTTGGCCTGATCACATGCACCTTCACCTCGAGACTCTTGTGTTCACTCCTCTTGCTCCCTCTTCCCTCTTGTCTAGGTCCCCTTCACATTCCCTAAGAACCACTATTCTACTTTCTGTTCTCGCTATCCCTCTCTTTAGTTTCTTCAAAACAAATAATACATGTAATATGTGTCTTTCTGGGCATGGCTGACATATCTTAGCATATCTTTTCTAAAATATTTTATTTAGTTATAGATGAACACAATATCTTTATTTTATGCGGTGCTGAGGATTGAACCCAGTGTCTCACACATATGAGGCAAGCACTCTACCACTGAGCCACAACCCCAGCCCCTCTTAACATATCTTCCATATCCATATCTATCAATTTTCCCACAAATGATAGGATTTTATTCTTCTATGTGGTTTATACTCCACTGTGTACATATATCATATTTTCTTTACCTGTTCATCTGCTGTAGAGCACCTAAGCTAATTCTATATCTTTGCTAGTTGATGCTATAATAAACACAGCTATGCAGGCATCTGTTTTGTATGCTGACTTCATTTCATTGAAATATATACCTAGAAGTGGTAAAGCTGCATCATATGGTAGTTCAATATTTAATTTTTTTGAGGAATCTCCATACTGTATTCCATAGTGGCTGAACTAACTTAGCTTCCTACTAATAGTAGGCAAGAAGTGTTTTGGTTTGTTTGTTTGTTTCTGAACATCCTCATCAGGATATATGATTTTATTTTTTTCAATAATGGCCATTTGACTAGGTGAAAGGGAATCTCAGTGAAATCTTACTTTGCCTTTTCCTAAAGATGTTGAACATTTTCTCTGATATTTATTGGCCATTTGTATTCTTTTTTATCAAAAGTGTCCTTTTGTCTTCATGCTTGTAATGGATTTTCTTCGGTGTTAAGATTGACTAATTTATATAATCTAGATATTAACCACTGTCAGAAGAAAAACTGGCCAAGGTTTTATCTCATTGTATGAGTGTCTTTTCACTTTGATGATTATATCATGTCCTATGTAGAAGGTTTTGAATTCAGTGTAATCCCATTTGTCAAATTTACTTTTGTTCCCTGGGCTACTGGAGTCCCATTTAGGAAATCACTGCCTATGCCAATAACGTCAAGTATTTTTCCCTGTGTTTCCTTGTGGTAGTTTTATGGTTTCAAATCTTACATGAAGGTGTTTGATCTGTTTTGAGTTGATTTTTGTACAGAGTAAGAAACAGCAATCTAGTTTCAATCTTCAAAATATGGATATCCAGTTTTCCAGCACCATTTCTCCAATGTAAATTTTTTGCAACTTTGTAGAGAATCAGTTGCCTATAGATTCGGAGATTTATTTCTGGGTTCTCTACTCTGTTTTGTTGGTCATTGTGTCCAGTTTTTACACTAATACGATGCTTTTGTTGTTACTATTGACTTTATAGTACATTTTGAAGTCAGAGTTGCTCTTTTTGCTCACAATTGTTTTGACTATTGAGGGTTTTTCTGTTCTTTTTTTTTTTTTTTTTTTTTTTTTTTTTTTTTTTTTTTTTTTTTTTTTTTTTTTGGTACTGGGGATTGAACTCAGGGGCACTCGACCACTGAGCCACATCCCCAGCCCTAATTTTGTGTTTTACGTAGAGACAGGGTCTCACTGAGTTGCTTAGCTCCTTGCCGTTGCTGAGGCAGCCTCTCAAAGTGCTGGGATTACAGGCTTGAGCCATCGCACCTGGCTGAGGGTTTTTCTTTTCTGATATTAATTTTAGCCTTTTTTGTCTAATTTTAAGAAGAAAATGTTTGATGTTTTGATTGTGATTGCAGTATGCTCACTTTGACAATATTGATTTTTCCAATCCATGAACATGTGAGATATTTAATGTAGTGTCTTATTCAATTTCTTTTTTTCTTTTTTTAATGTTTTATAATTTTCAATTTGAATGTATCTCATCACATTGGTATAGTTTATTTCTAGGCATTTTGTTTAATATTTTTAAAATGCAGTTATTTATTTAGTGGTATGGAGGATTGAACTCAGGGGTGCTCTACCCCTGAAATAGATTTCCATACTTTTTTAATTTTTTGCAAATTTTGAGATGAGTTCCTTAAGTTGCTGAGGTTAACCTCGAATTTGGATTCCCTCCCTTAGCCTCCTTATTTGCTGAGATTGTACGTGCCACCACACCCAGCTTAATTTTATTTTTTCAAGCTATTGTGAGTGAAATTGCATTCCTTGTTTCTTTCTCAGCAAGTTAACTATTAGTATAGAGAAAAGGTACTGAGTTTTGTTTGTTGAGTTTGTATCCTACTACGTTACAGAATTTGTTTATGGCTTTTGAGTATCTTTTGTTGTAATCTTTAGATTTTTCTAAGTGTAGAATCATCTCATGAGCAAACAGGGATTACTTTGACTACTTCCTTTCTTATTCACCTCTTTTATTTTTTTTTTTAATTTTGCCTAATTTCTTACATTTCTAGTTATAATTTCTAACATTTCTAACACCATATTCAGTAAGAGTGGTATCAATGGACTCCTTTATCTTGCTCCAAATGTTAAAAGTAGTACTTTCAACTTTTCCCCACCCAAGGAAATTATGTTGGCTATGAATTTGTCATATATAACTTTTGTCCTGTTGAAGTATAATCCTTCTATGCCTTTTTTATTAAGTATTTTTTTTTATCATGGAGAGATATTGAATTTTATCAAAGGCTTGTTTTGACATATATTGAGATGATGATGTGATTTTTATCCTCATTTCTATTTATATTCTCTATTACTGAATCATCCACTGGCTTCATAAATGAGTTTGGAAAGATTCCTTCCTTTCCTATTTAGTGGAACAGTTTGAGAAGCATTGATATTGTTTATTATTTAAAAGTCTGATAAAATTCAGCCACGATTCCATTCAGTTTGGGTCTTTGTTGGAATGTTTCATTACTGTTTCAATCTCATTTCCTCTTGTTGGTCTATTTAGATTTTTCATTCCCTTTTGGTTCAATTTTGGTGGTCATATGCATGGAGAAATTTGTTGGCTTCTTCCTGATTTCCCAATCCATTGACATATGGCTTTCCAATGTATTCTCCTAGAATTTCTCTGTGTATTAACTCATTGATATAAACTTTCCTCATAATGTAGCTTTTGCTGTATCCTACAGATTCTGGCATGTTGTGTTCAATTGTCATTTGATTCTAGAAGTTTTTCAGTTTCCTAGTTGAGTTCTTTAATGACCCATGATTTGTTCAAAAGTGGGTATGGTTCAAATTGTATATTACTCTAATTCTGTGTGTCTGTTGCTGTAGACTTCTACCTTCATTCCACTGTGATTTCATAAGATGCAAGAAATCATTTCAAGGTATTTTTTGTTGTTGTTGTTGTTGTTTGTTTTAAAACTTGTTTTATAGCCTAATATATGGTCCACTTTATAAAATGTTCTATGTTTTGATGAAAAGAATATGTAATCTGCAGTTGTTGGATGAGATATTCTTTAGATGTCTGTTAAGTCTATTTGATCTTTATTATAAGTTAGCTCTATTATTTCTGTGCTGATTTTTTTTAGTCAATATTATCTATTAATGAGAATGTGGTATTGAAGTCACCCATTATTATTGTATTGGGGTCTATCTCTCCCTTATGTCCAGTGATTTTTTTTAATAAAATTAGGTGCTTTACAGTTGATGTGTATATAGTATAATCACTTTATTTTCAGCATATTTCAGTCTCATTTTAATCTAACCTGCTATTCCGCATCTTTTGAGATTAAAGACTATTTACATTCAAGGTTACTATAGGAAGTTATGTAATTGTTTTAACATTTAAAAAAATTTACTTCTTGCTTATTTGAATATTCTATGTTCATTACTTCTTCTCTAATTCACCTAAGACATTGGATAGTTTCTTATATTGATAATATTTAGTATTTTTCTATTTCTTATTTCCTATTATTACTCTTCTTTTGCAATATATTTTTTTTCCATGCTGTCATGACAGCTTTTCTGTCTTTTCCTTTTAGGTGTAAGATTACCAGAAATATCTCCTAGAGTTACAGTCTAGTGGTCATGGATTCTCTTTGTTTATACTTATCTTGAAAGGTCTTCATTCCTGCTTTGATTCTGAAGACTAGACTGCTGGGTATAGTAATTTTGGTTGACAGTTATTTTCTTTCAAGTTTTGAAATACATATTTCATTCACTTCTGGACTTTAAAATTTCTGCTGGAAAATCAGCTGTTATTTTAATGGTGTTCACGTACAAATGCAACTCGACCCTTCTCTCTTGCAACTTTTAATATTGTTTGTTTATTCTATACTTTTGTCAGTTTAACTATAATATGATGTGGAGAAGTTTTGGTCATGTTTATTTGAGGTTATACATGCTACCTGTACCTGGATGTCCATGCCTTCCCCAAGATTTTGGAAATTTTATGCTATTATTTTACTGAATAGGTTTTCTATGCCCTCAACATGTAACTTTTCTCCCTCAGATATGCTGACTTTGCAAATATTTAATCCAATGGTGTCCCAGAGATCATTCTTTTTTTTTTTTTCTATATTTTGATCTAAATGTAATATTTTGGTAGATTTTTTGTCAAATTATGATATTATTTCTTCTGCATGACCTACACTATTGTTAAAGCTTTCAAATGATTTATTTAAATTACTGAAATTTTCATTTTCAAGATATCTAATTGGTTCTTTTTCAAAATCTCTTTTTATTGAATTCCTCATTCATATCTTGCATTGAGTTTTTAACTTTATTCAGCTGTTTATTTGTGATCGCTTGGATTTCATTCAGCATTTTAAAATATCATGACTTCTTTGTCCAGAATTCTCCTGAATTCTTTGTCCAGCATTTCATGCACTTTGATATATTCGTCATCTGTCACTAATAGTTTTGAATATTAGAAGGTGTCATATTGCCAGGCTCTTTAACATATCTTGTGTTTCTGTGTTGAGATTTATGCATAGCTGGGATGAATGTCTCTTCCACTTTTATGTGAGAGCCTTTTAGTAAGCATTCTTCTTTTTACAATATGCCCCAGGATAATGGTGTATTTTATAGTGCTAAATGTAAATCTAACTGGACTTCATAGTGTAGTTTCCCCATGGCTTCTTTGGCTATAATTAGTGGGTTTTGGCACAATAAGTTTCATGTTGGAGGCTGAAGGGCTCACTTTCTCTATAAAGTGGAGTTGGTAGTTCAAGCCAGTGTGACGTCAACAGCAGAGATTTTGGGGTGCACTCATTGTGATTACCCCTATTTTGGGAATAGAAGCCCCTATAAGATGGTGAGGGTTTCATCAGCTTTTTTTGATACTGACATTGTACTTGAAAACAATTCTGATACTAGCTGTTCCAATCATGGTGATGGCCTTGAAGCTTTTATCCAAATGATAGGCTGTAGGAGCAATTGATGCTGAGGACACTAATGAGTATAGTGTCCAAAACTCATGCATTTTCTCTCTCTACTTAATACCTCATTATTTCCACCAGTGCATTCATCATCATAAAAAATTTCTTTCTGAATTTCTACATGTTAATAATATTTATGGAGAAAAGTTAAAAATGGAAATGATTTAGCCACTGGGAAAATAATTATACAAATAATACTTTACACATTTCTCTTATAGAATAAATAAATATATCCATTTCATGATCTCTCCATGCTTTTTTAAGTTGTATATTAAAGGCTCCTGTTTTTAAATTGAAGTACAATTTTCCATAAAACCTATGTTATATTTATTTCAGTACTTTATTTACTGAGGATATACTTTGAGACAAGCTTGAAGATAAAATCAAGATAAGCAAAATTACATATTTCCTTAAAAGAAATTTCAATCTCTTAGTCAAAAAAGTAAATACACAAAATAAGAATAATGAGTATCTTATTACATAAAAATAGGAAGAAAAAACAATGCACATGTGTTGCTATGAGATGAAGCAAATAAGTACAACTGGGAAAAACTGAGGAGGTTCCAAAAAAAAGATCATGTTTAAGGTGGATTTATAGAGTCTGTGTTCTAAATCAAAGGCAAAGGATCAGGGAGAAAAGATTTACTGGCTATTCAGGGAATAGCTTGTTTTTCATTTGTGCTGTAGCATATGGCATGTGGAAAACACTACAGGGAGATAAAGTTTGAAAGTCATGATGTAGCCTGGAGTGCCAAAGAGTTTGTATTTCATATGGTATTAAAAGAAAAGTGAGTTTTTCAGCCAAGGTACAACATAACCAGAGTTTCCATTATAAAAATTTATCTTGTAGGAATGTTGAGGTTAATGTCAAGTGAAGATGAGCCTTTCGCTAAACTTTATTCTCCTATGTGGTCCCTGGGAATAGACTAGACAGCTTTACAGATTTTCAATTTCTATTTGAATACTTCCTTATGTCAATGATTATAAATGTGAGTTGGAGTGGTTTGATTCCTTTCATTCTGCTGAAAAAGTTGGTCATGCTTGAGAAAACTTGCTCACGATCTTCAATTGGCATTCAAGTGTCTACTGGCACCTCAGTAGGCACAAAACTCCATTAATTTCCCAGGATCCCAAAGAAGTTTTTTCTTCTCTTTATTCTCATTTCTAGCATGTTTATTCATTCAATTGCCTAGAAATGAATTCATTTTTGTAAAATTTTCAGTCCAATCAGTCAGTATATATTTCTGTCCTAATTAAGTCCATTTTCTCTCTCTTATCATAGCCAGTCTCAGTATTCATTATACCTTCTAAGTAGTCTTTATTTAGCATGACTTCCCACTCATTTATTTTTTTAAGTTATCATCTGAATATTTTTCCCAAAGTAGCAATTTGTTGATGTCATTCTTTGTTCCAATGTCTTCAGAGTCCTTATTTCCTGTAGGATAAAGAACACATTTCTTAGTTTGGTATGAAAAGCCATGGAATTTCCTGTCATGTAAATTACTTTCCTGTCCTGGCTCCTCTTAAAATTGGCCTTCCAACAATGAGGAGTGACTGTGAGTTTTCTGAAAAACATCATCTGGTTTCTCATTACTAGACATGATCTCTCTTTAGAAGTTTGTTTTCATCTTATCTGTCTTTATCTTTCAAATCACTGTACTTCTGTCAATCCAGCACATATCACTTTGAACTGCATCTCTATAACCTTAATTATAATTAATGGTTTGCTCTATGTGCTGTTTACTCATGAGACTATCTAGTACTAAATATGTCAGAAAGCATTCTAATTGATGGTATATACATCTTTTTTTCCCCTTTACTTTGTTATTAGCTCATTTCAGCATGAAAAGATGGAGTAACTTTTAAAATTGATTTCCATACCAATTGGCACATGAAATTAAATGATATTCAAATACACAACTTTTAAAAAAAATAATAAACTTCAAACGACAACAAAAACAGTAAAAAAAATAAAATAAAATGTTTTTGGGGGAGATTTTTGCCTGAAGAAATAAAAAGTAAAGAAGCAAATATAAGAAAGAAATTACAATGTTTTGAATATTTAATGAATTTTATTCTCAGTCAAATTGCAATTTCCGCTGGAGACAACCTGTAGTAGAAAAATTAACACAGGTATATTTAATGGTAAGAAAAATGATCCTTATAGGCAAAGTAAAGAGTATTTTAATATTACAATACATTTTTTTTCTAAAACTTCAGAGCTAAGTTTCTGTTGAAGAGAAAACAGAGTCAAATGAGAGAGGAAATGATTTTTTAGACTTTTCTAAATATATGTTAATAATCTAAGAATATACCCATGAAAATGTTAGGATATTATGGACTCTTATTAGCTGGCATAACACATTATGTATGTGCACATTATGGTGGCATTTGCCATTCTCCACACAGACCTATATTGATGCAAGAATTTAATAGTGAGAAAATGTAAATGCACTATAATAAAAAGTCTTACTCACTAATAGCACCTTAATTATCACTAGGTATGGTCAAACACAAAAATGGCACAACTACAAATTATTTGTAGTTTTTCTCAATTTCATTTTAGTCTTACTTTAGAAGCAAAAGAAAAAATAATAATCACATAATTTATCTTAATATATAAAATATGCCTATTTATAAAATTAAATTGTGTTTTATATTGAAAATAAGATAAATTTTTCTCAAAAATGTCTTTGATGAAAGTAAAACAAAAAGATGTCAAATTTATTTTATTACTTCAATTCATGGTATCCATGATATCCATTCTAAATAATTCAACAAGTCAAAATCACAAGGCCAATATTAAAATAATGTATTATCCATAAGGAGTTTAGAATTGGGCATACATGAATATTTCTATGATGAAGAACACAGACAAGCTCACTGGGAAGAATAATTGGGACTAAAAATTATATATTGTCAAAAATTAGTGGAAAAAAATGAGCTTTTAGAAATAAAAATGACAGTGATAATTTTCTATTACTATTGTGATTTTTAATCTCCAAATTTAGAAATTTCTATGCTATCATCAATAATAAACATCAGTATATTTCAGTATGAATATTTAATAGCGGAAGGAATATTCATTTTGAAAATTTTATTCATTCATCTCTTTATATGTATTTCTTTTGCAAATAACATTAGTATGTCTTGGATTTAATTATAAAAAGTTTGTAAGTAAACTTCTTTCTCAATTTTGTGGGATGGAGTAATTATCATTTTTGATATATTAAATTTATTTGTACAAAGTGTTAACGTTGCCACTACAATTTAAGTATCTAACAATAAAAAATTTCTAAGCTCACTTAACATTTCTTAAGCTGATTGTGTACTAAATGACTTTTTTAAAAAAAATCAACACCAGGAATGTCTCAGAAACAAGAGTATACTTTTCACAAAATCAGATCATTGAATATTAAAATCAAAGAAAATAACAATCTCAGCATACAGATACAGAAGAACTCAAAAGCAAATAAAAGTTTAAATACAATGAAGAATTGTGTATATAACTTGATCACATTAATTATGAAATACATTTTTACCAGAGAGACAGAAACAGGAAGTCATTTAAGCACTTACTGTGGCAAGTCAGTGATAAAAAATTAAATACTCATTCAGGTGACAGATACAAGATCCCAGAAATAATAAAATGGACTTCCAAGAACATTCTAAAAATAAACTGGAAGGGTTGTTAAGAAATATTTGAGAAGATTCTGTAAACATCAAAGACTTTAAAGGAATTCAAAGAAAATATTAAAAGCACAAATGAGAATAAAATAGATATGTGGATTTCTATCCACTTTAGCTCTGCAATTTCAGGGTTGCCTAACTTCCAGGCTTCAGTGTCTCATTTCCCAAAAATGTTATGTGTGTCTTATAATTTATTCCAAAATTCATGTTTCTGCACAAATTTCTAGATGATTTTTAGTATAAGCATTATGTTAACTTTATTAGGCTATACAGAAGTTCAAACCTCTTTTACTCCCTGGGAAGAAATAGAATGTACTTTGGGAAATATGTACAATATATGAAAGATTTTGGCAATGAACATAATAATAATTGATATACTACATGTATCAAAATATCAAAGATAGTGCCAGAAAATCATAGGACAAATAACTATAAAATTGAGAATATTTAATAATGTGATGAATCCAATATATGGGTAGTGTTTAGTAAAACCAACAATGTAGTGTCACAGTACACTCGGGCTAGCAAGTGGCATAAACAGAGTTATAACTAACCCTAAATATGAAGAGGTATAATAAGGAAGCCATTAGTGAAAAACAGAAATGGGAGATATATATAGAGCAACATTCAACATGTACGCTGAGGCCTTGGATATAGCCAAAAAAGGTGACACGGCAGTGCTGGAACTGTGGAAATTTACATCTTGACCTCATCATTGTCAAACTCTCCCAGTTTCTGATTACTCCTGTTGGTCAAATCCACTTCCAAGCCTGAAAGAATGTAGTTTATGCAGGGCAGCTCCATATGCACAAAACACGGTAGAAAGTGGATCTGGAAGACCCATCATTTCAAGAATATGTACTCAGGCCTGTGGCTGTGGCTCAGTGGTAGAGTGCTTGCCTCGCATGCATGAGTCGCTGGTTTGATCCTCAACACCACATAAAAATAAATAAATAAAATAAAGATATTACATCCATCTACAACTAAGAAAAATTAAAAAAAGAATATATATTCAATAATTATTTTTTTCTACAAGTAAATTTATTATTAGAAAAACATGCAACTGCAAAGAACAGAGATTTGAATCAACACAGCTGAATATGAATTTAAATTCCATTGTTTCCTAGCAGATTGACATTATCCAAATTAAGTAGCTTCTCCCTGTCCAAACTTCTCTATGAACTATGAGCAATAGCACTTGTTAATATGTGAAAGTTACATGTATTGTGAATGAAAACTACTATGCAGAATTGGGCATATAGTTATCATAGTAAGCACTCAAAAACGTGTTTTTGACTTACTTTTAAATAAGATATCAATCAGAATACTCTAGTCCATGTCCTATCTACTTTATTTTTAACTTAGATAATAATTAATTTCTTAAAACATCATAATCAAATGTCTCACATTCTCTGAAGGCAAAAAAGAATTTGACTCATTTAAAAATTCTGCTATAATCAATATATTTAGAAAAATCAGAATTAATTTGAAATTACAGGATGTTCATTATTCATTTGGCCCATGCATTGTTATAATTTATGAAGCTTCATATCTCATAGGGATAATTCTAAACAGAAGAACAAGCTCATGTAATCGTCCATGGTTGTTTACTGTCATCCTGGAATCATGTATTTAAGAGAAATACTCAGCAGAGAAACAGGAATTGATAAAAGGATTGCAAAAACTAGGGTATCATCTCTTTGACAATGATCGAATTAAAATTCTAATATATATCAAGAATTGCCAAGAACAATGTAAAAATGCCGTGAAATTTTCTCCTGTAAAAATAAGTGTATAATAGAAATTATCTGGCCAGCTCTGGAGCCACATGCCTGTAATCCCAGGGACTAGGAAGCTGAGGCAGGAGGATTGCAAGTTTAAGGCCAGCCTCAGAACCTTAGCAAAGGCCCTAAGCAACTTATCAAGATCCTGCCTCAAAAATAAAATAATAAACAGGTCTGTAGCGCTTTGGGTAAAAACCCCTATGTTTAATTCCTGGTACTATATGTAACATCTTTTTTTATCTAGAACAGAAACAGCATATTTTTTTACACTAGATTTTTTTCAATCAGGAAATAAACAAGGATAACACTTTTAAATTATATCAGCAACATTTGAAAACAGATTGAGTGCTTACTCTGTAGCAGAAGTTCTGCTAAGTGGTCCATAGAAATTATCTCATGGGATCCTCAAGATAATTTATGTGTTATGGATTATCCTCATTTTAGAGATAAGGGAGGGAGTTAAAATAATTTGCTGAAGAGGGCTGGGGTGGTGGCTCACTGGTAGAGCGCTTGCCTAGCATGTGTGAGGCACTGGGTTTGATTCTCAGCACCACATATCAATAAATAAATAAACAAATAAATGTCCACTGACATCTAAAAAACAATTAAAAAATAATAATAATAAATTGCTGAAGAGCCCTAGGCTAGAAAGTTGTGGGGTCACAATTCACCTTCAAGCAGTGTCACTCTCCTTGAATTTACTTTCATATACTACATTACATAGCATTTTTCACAAATTTTCAAAATTTCACATGGTGAACCCAAAATAAATAAGGAAGTTCTGCTGGGTCTAAGTGCCAAAGATGTGATAAAATAATAGGTATTACATACAAGAAATAAAGAAATGATAAGACTTATGGAGAAAAAAAATGAACATTTAGTTGTGGGGTTCTTGAGTGGAGTACTTGTATATGATTAACAGTGAAAAAATATAAAATGGAAATACAATATCAAGGTACAATAATTATATAATTTCTTTTTGGATGTAAAGGGTCAGATAAATAATGTTTCTATCATGGTCAAAAGAGGTTTAGAAGTTTATAAGCCATTACAGAGAGTAAAATATTTCTAGTTTACCTTGTTGCTCTCCGTTTTTGGAAAGATGACTAAATCAGATTGTTTCTAATGAATATAAGGAGCTGGTGTGGTATCGCAAAATTCCATTGACTTGGGAGGATCAGGCAGGGGGATCACAAGCTCAAGGCCAGCCTGGACAACTTAGAAAAGACCTGTTCCACAATAAAAGTAAAAAGGCCTGGAGATGTATCTCACTTGTAGACCTCTCCTGGCTCCACTCCCTAATAACCATCCCCTCCAAAAAAAGGATAAATAAAGACTACATTTTTTATGGTTATCTTTGCTTTAACTGGGTATAAATGTATCTTATAAACTGTACTGTAGATAAAAACTACTCACTAAAAATAGAGAAAAAAAAGCTAAGACAAGAAGAAAACATTATGAGCCAGGCGTGGTGGCACACGCCTATAGCACCAGCTGCTCAGGAGGCTGAGGCAGGAGGATCTTGAGTTCTAAGCCAGTCTCAGCAAAAGCAAGGCACTAAGCAACTCAGTGAGACTGTCTCTAAATAAAATACCAAATAGGGCTGAGGATGTGGCTCCATGGTCAAGTGGTCAGTGGGGAGTTCAATCCCCAGGACCAAAAGAAAAAGAAAACATTATGTAAGTAAATGAAATGATCCAAGATCAAAAAGACAAATAATACATGATCTCACTAAGTGTGGGAGCTACACAGGTTGGTCTCATAGACATTATGAGTACAGTAGTGTTTACCAGAGGCTGGGGACTGTGGGGGGAAGGAGGGATAAGGAATGGGTTGATCAGTGGGTCCTGAGTTAGGGTTAGATAGGAGCAGAGAGTTTGGGTGTGGTATTGCACACCTGGGTGACTAGAGAAAATAATGTGCTGCATACTGCAAAAAGCTAAAAGAAAGATTTTGAATGTTTTGTCATAAATGAGTGTTAAATGTTTTGAGGAGATAGACATATTTAAACTGAAATGTTACACAATGTGCACATGTATCAGAACATCCCATGGTATCACATAATATGTATAATTTTTATGATTGTATTTATCACTTAAATTTTTGATCTAAAAATTAGTGAGTAGTTCAGCAGAGATAATTTATTATGAGTCTAATTGAACATATTATAGAGCATGGAGGTAATACCTCCTGTCTCATTTGTGAGGTCCACGGCAGAGCTCAAACTCTACAGTGTTTAACAATTACAAATCTGCTCTGGGACTACTAGCTATCTGATTTCACTTTGTGTCTCAACCTTCTTTACCTCTAAAAGGAATAAATAATATTATCATCATATATAACTTTAGCTATATACTAATGTCTCCCAAAATTATTTCCCAAACTCTGATGGCGACTTGGGATGCAAATAATCTTAGATATAGTGGCCTTTTATTAGTCCCCTTGAGATTTCACAATCATTTCCTTCTTACCATACTCAGAATCAAAATTTGCCTGCCAAATTGGACAATCATACAGTCATTCCTGTCTCTACCACTGTCACACCAAATGACAATATTCGGAAGTGGGTCTCATTGGTCCCACTATTTTAAACTCACTATAGTTCTTTTACATATCAACTTCTTTCAATTTCCCTTTTTTACATCCTCATTTTTTGGTTGAAACCATCCTTTTGCTTTGTTAAAATATTATAATACCCTCCTCAAAACTGGCATTGACATTTCTATTTGTGTAGAAACTCTGTAAGATAGGCACCATTTTTCTATTTCAGAGATAACAAAGGCTGAGAAAGTCTGAAAGATACTTTTCAGTATCTCAAGGCTCATAAGAAGTTGAACTCTACCAAAATCCAAGGGAAAGTGACTTAAAAGTGTGTGCTGTTAATCCCCAGGCACTAGAGATTTTAGTTTAATGGGTGAGTCTATAGATAATTGGAACATGAAATAACGAGAACGTTCTCATCCACCAAGTTTCAACACGGTTGGATTTGAAAAAGAATTGACATATATAGGAAAAGAAACCAATCTATCTCCAGAGAGACTATGAGAGCAAAGGCCAGAAGTGGGAAATTAGCCCACTTGGTATAAGAAATAGACAAGTCCTCTAATTGGACAAAAATGAGTGCAATGATAAATCTGCTGACTATTCTTAGCTAAACTCTCAGAAAAAATTAAGTTGATAATATATATGTTGGGAATGAAAAATATTTTTATCTGATTGTAGTTTTATAATTATATCACTGTATTTTGTCATATTATTTGCTTCGAATTTTTTCTGTAACCTATTTGAAATCTTATATTTCCACATAATAGATATTTTCTTTTTTTATTATTAGTATCTCAAGAATCAACTAAGGTATTAGCAAATGTGTTATTTTAATTCTTTGATGTTTTTTATGTCTACAGGGCTAGTTTATGTTGAGCACATATTTGTTATATAGGAAGAAGGAAATGAGAAAACATTATGCAACTAGATTGTTCCAAAACTAAAACAAAATATTTCAGTTGAAAACAGCATTCCCAGTATACCTTCAAATCATTTTTGAACCCAAATAAAGTTCACCTGAATACAAACAAGCAAAATCAGAAAGACATATTCAGTATTTCTACTTCCTTGAAAGTCCTGCTCAGGCATTCTCAGGAAGTCCTCTTGCTATTGTCAACTAAAGGATAGGCTACAGGAACATGATTCATTTCCAACTTCAAAATATAGAATTAATGAATGCGAATGAAAAACTGGTGAGTAAACACTGTGCAGTGTTTGTTTATTCTCCTTGCATTTGTTTTTACTGTAACTCAGTGACAGATTAGTTTAAATGTATTAGAAGAGACTTTTCTACTAATAAAGACTAGTAAATGTAATATCTAAATTAGAGAATAGAGATAAAATATTTTCAAGAGAAAACACGTAAAAAGAAACTACAAGTGGGCATATTTATACTACAGACTTTTTTTAGTCTCAATGATTCTTATAAACTACTTATGCAAAAGACAAAACACTGCATGAGAAAAACAAGTTAATTAAGAAAAATATACTATAAAATAAGGAATCGATCAGTAGTAAAATTTAAGCTTGGTTAATACTTGTATTAAAATGCTAATAGACTATAACTGTATATAATAAAATATTAGTTAAGCCTTGCATGAATTATTAAACTTATTGATTTTGCTATATGTAATTGAGAATAAATAAGTATGAAATAGCCTTTTTTTTTAATGGTCTTACTCTATTATAGGCAGACCTTACCATCTGGATTTAATCAGAACACATTCTTCTAGTAATATCTCTTACAAAACATTTTTTTCCCTTATTCTACATAAGACCACAAAAAAGAAAACCATACTTTTTAACTGCATTGCTTTAAGTAGTGAAATATATTCTATTTTGCTTCCTTATTATCTTTCAATTCATATTTTAAAAATATAAGAACTCAGTTCCAGTGCTTTGTGTATTAAACAGTTTGGGAGATGGAGATATTCTGGTTGTAAGTGGACTGTTTATAAAAATTTTCAATGTATTTACTATTAGTATAAAATAACAGAAGTCTATGATCCGTTAGATTGTCTTAAAAAGTAATCTACACTAGCCGGGCGCGGTGGCGCAAGCCTATAATCCCAGCACTTAGGGAGGCTGAGACAGGAGAATCATAAATTCAAAGCCAGCCTCAGCAACAGCAAGGCACTAAGCAACTCAGTGAGACCCTGTCTCTACATAAAACACAAAATAGGGCTGGGGATGTGACTCAGTGGGTCGAGTGCCCCGGAGTTCAATCCCCGGTGCCAAAAAAAAAAAAAAAAAAAAAAAAGTAATCTACACTGAGTTTTGTTTTTTGTTTTTTGTTTTAATATCTAGCTGGAGACTCATTAGAGTCCATGTCAGTGTTTCCATGTGAAACATAATACTGTGACTTTGGGCAATGATATTGAATATATCTTTATATATCTATGTATCTCTATATAGATACAGATATGTCGAACACAAAATTTTGCAAACGTTTTGGTCCAATCGTTTTAAAAAGTAAAAGGAAAAATGTTACATATTTCTACTGAAACAGGTAGTCGAAAATAAGTAATTGATTTATGTAAGCATTCCTAAAATAACTATTCTCAAATGAGCTTCAAGTTTTAATCTTTATGAATTATTTTATTTTGTCCAGTTGCTTAAGAGAAAGTAATTTGTCTTTTTAGAAACTTTGACTCACCCCTTGAGACATATAGAGATATACTTAATTACAGAAGCAATAATCATCATTCATTTACTTTAAATGTAGACATTACCATAAGGAAATTGACTATCTGCTTATTTATATGTGATTTTGCTGTCAAAGGCCTTGAATTCTAGATTTGACTAGTTTTTTAGTTAGAAGGTACTGGAAATTACTCACATTCTTATTTAAATAATAAATACTATGAACTTGTAAAGTTCAATGTTAATAATCATTTAGTTGACACTTAGCACAGCACTGGTTCCAAGCTGACCTTGTTCTGCACTCTATGAGTAAAAGATGAATAATTTAAGATATACTCACTTTTACTGTGGGGTTACAATAGACACTGCAGGAAGAGAGAGAATGATTAAGAAGCAATGGTCCGAGAAAGAATTACCAGAGGTGAAATATATTCAGAATGGCAATGTGGGCCATGGGACCATTTCAAAAGTGAAACCAGAAACCTGGTGATTAAGTGGACAGGAGTTAGTGGGGAACTTTATGTAATCTGGGATAACTAGCATTATTAAACCTCCTTCTAGCCAACACAGGATAGCAGGTCTTTTAGGGATGGAGAAGAAGGGATGGTAGTGTATATAATTTTGTAGCTTTTGTAGTTTAGTTGCATGTGGGACTTCTAAGAGTCATTGTTCAGAAACATTTAGACACACAGGACAATATTTTGCTGTAGAGAATAATGCCACCATTAAAAAGTTTTCATGGAAGTTAGAGAATATGTATTATCATGTCCATGAAATTGTTATGCATGTAAATGTTTTAGAACTGCATCTAATTCTGTATAATCTAGTATGACTCTTCATGCAATCTTCTCAACAAATATCAGGGTTATGTACAGCTTCTAAAATGCAAATGTTCAAATGTAATTTTAGTTTAAAACTTATTGTATTAAGTTTGAAAAAATCTAAAGGGAAATTTTAATATGGATAAATTATTTGTAATAATATGTAACAGACAACAAGCGAAAATACTTATGAGTGATGACAGTTATGACAAAGATGATGATGATGGTACCCAATGTTTAAATGCTTAATCATAGCAAGTATTGTTGGTTTTCACAAACTAAAATTATAGTAGTGTATGGAAACTTGATAAAAACCAGAAATTTTCACATTTTAAGATCATTCTTAGCATTAATAATGGCTACATATCTCATTTTAAACTATATTACTGGAGTTGTTTCAATGCAAAAATAAGAACAGTCTAACCAATGCATTTTAAAAATCAGCTTCTATAATATAGATGGCTATTACAAAACATGCATTTGAGAACACCCTCTTTAAAATGTAGAAGACACTAACAAAATAACTCTGACAAGAGTCCCATTGATTTCAGCTAACAAAGGAGAGTTAATCTTTCTGCTAATTATTCCTTGTACAAATCATATACTTCTCAATATTAGTTCAAGTATTTATTGGGAAAAATCTTCAAAGCAACTCCTCAGATAATTGAAATCAATAGAGTATTCTTCATCCAATCTCTCTTATGACATGGCCCATTTAGAATATAAAATGTTCCTACCAAAAATAAGTCAAAATAGAAATTACCTGGAGCTATTAATATCTTTTAAAGTCTATCCTCAACAAATGTATAGCCACTTTTAAGAAGCTGAATCAATGGTCTTTAAAGAGGAGTTTGGGGCTTAGTTATTTGAAATGCAGTTTCCTGAAATTATAACACTAAGGTTTATTGCCCCCACCACTCATTTAAAACTCAAAATGACTAACAGGGACAGAAAGTGAAATAAACCAAGGGCTTTAGGGAGAGGGAAATGGCAGTTATCATCCCTCCATGCAAACTTTCTGTTTAAGATAATGGAAAAAGAAATGGACAATTGTGGTGGCCACATGCCGCTGTCAGTGTAGTTAAAGACACTGACTTATATACCTAGTCATGGTTGCATACCTTTTATATAGGGTGTGTTTTACCATAGTAAAAAATGAAGAACCATAAGTAAAGCCACCAAATCAAAAGGACAATTATTGGAATTGTCTCTACAGTGTTCCACAGGCTAATGAAACATCCTGCCATTCACTTACCTTCTTATTAACTTCAATTCCTATTCTATTCTCCGACTGATCTTGGTTCTCGAGTATTGGGACAGTCCTCCATCCTTTCACTCATTATATCATCCTCTGTCGCCTTCATTCCTTCCACATCCATGGCAGTAAGGTAGAGAAGAGCCTGTGACTCACCAACACTGGTGTTTCTCCTTATGTAGTGCATAGGAGTGACTCCAGATAGGCTGTCTCACTTAGAAGTTTTGGGGAATTTTCCGAAATTAACTAAGCAATTACTTAAAATCTTTGTTCAATAAGATTAGTGCTATTGGATAATAAATGTGTTTATTATCCAGAAACAGTCCTAACACTCATTGTTCATATGTTAAAAGTGAATCAGTATTATTTTATTTTTAGTAGAATTGATATTCAAAGGAACCCAGTGATTCTCACTATAAATCAATGTCTTGAAAGCCAGTGATGGGGTGGGGTGGGAAGGCGTGATTACCAGTGTAGCTTACTGTCCCCCTGTATCCAGAGCATTTATAGGAATCCTGAGTTCAAAGGTACACACCCACTCTAGTTTCATACCATCTAGAACTTGTCAGAAGCCGGCTGAGAGACTTTCATGATTTTCCTGTCCTCAACAACTAAACTGGCAGCCTTTTAAAAGAACAAGTGAAACTTCAGAGGGCTGTGTAGCTCTGAAGTAACAGTAAAAGACCTAGCAGGGGAGTTGACTTGTAAAAAACAGATGATTCCAAGGGGATCTCTGGTAACTATAGTGTAGTTAAACTAACTTGGCTGCTAAAATACCTGCTGGGTCTGAACATCAGTCAAGGAAAGCAAAAAAAATATATTTGATTTTGGTTAAAGGAAAGTATCATGTTTAAAACTCATGACGATGTTTGATGGTATTCTAATTCCCATTCTTATTACTTTCTCACATTTCCTTTTAAAAACATTATATTGGAACATTTTACCCTTTTTAATAAATGTTTGTGTAGGGATTTGTTTATAAGCACAATAAACCATTCCATGCTGTGAATTATGGGTTAATAATTCACACCTTGTGCATTAAATAGAGTTCAGTAAAATCTTGTATCTAACAATGTAAAGGGTGTGTGTTATTACATCATAATTCATATCCTGTTATTATGATTCTTAAATATCATCCCTTTGCAGAAAAAATAACATTATATATTTATCTGTCTTATTCTTAAGTTTGGATTTGGATATATGGCTTTTAGAACCATATAAAATGCAAGACAAATTATAGTTTAATGCTGTAGACTATTAGATGCATTTTTTGTTTTACATTTGATGTATTGTTATAGTCTTATTTAAATAAAAATGTACAACCATACTAACAAAGGCACTGAATAGGTATTACATAATTGCTAAGCAGAACAAACATATTCCTCTGTCAGATTGTCTTGATTATTGCCTTTAATGTTAAATTTGTGTTTGCAACTTATCTTGTAAATTGAGGCATGAGCTATAAATAAGCCATTTGAATATTATCCTGATGGTAATGCTACTATTGAATTTAGGGTTTCATCTAGGTAAAATTCCTAGATGTAAATTCCCTTTACTTATATCTAGTACTAGATACATGTAAATTGTTATGGTTTGTATATACACCCCAAAGTGTGTGTGTAGGACTCTTCATGCCTAGTACAGCAGTCCTAAGAGGTGACACCTTTAAGGGGTTATTATGTCCTGAGGGCATTGCCTTAGGAATGGATTCATGCCTTTATCTTGGAAGCATGTTCAGGAGTGGATTCCTGACAAAGAATGAGTTCTGTCCACTCCCCATTCATCTCTCTCAGGCTCTCTTACCCTTCAACTTTTCACCAAAGGAAAGCCAGACAAATCAGATGGGGCCCCTGGACCTTGGACTTTCCATCCTCCAGACTATCAGAAATAAGTCTGTCTTCTTTTTAAATTATCCAGCCTCAGGTATTCTGACAATAGTGTAACATGAATGAAAACACAAGTGCTGGTAACTCTTCTAATTTTGTTAATACTAAATATCATTTTTAAAACATTAAATTAAAAAATGAACCTCAGTTCAGTGTAGAATTTCTCATTCACATGCATCTTCATTTATCTGAGAAAGAAATATAGATGGTTCCTGACTTATTATGGTTCAACCTAAGCTTCTGCCTGTGTGATGGTGTGACTGTGATAAGCATTCAGCAGAAACTACACCTTGAACTCTGAAATTTGATCTTTCACTGGGCTATCAATTTGTGGTATGATGCTCTTTCACAATCCTGGACAGCATTAATGAGCCACAGCCCAGGCTGCCACACGACTGTGAGGGTGAAGAACTGAACCCCTACAAAGCACCGTGTTGCTAAAACACAGTATTCCTCAATTTGGTGTGTGGATAATCCCATTTACAATGATGTTATCTGGAAATTACCTAAAGTAAGTCAAGGAGCATTTGCATATGATTTAAAAAACCAACATTGTCAAGTGTTCTTTTTTATTAATTCCACAAAAGACAGTGACCCTACAATTTATCTGGCCCAATTGCTTTTCATTTCCCTGTTTGTTAATTTCCCTGTTTGGTTAGGTTGCATTTTTTTTTTTGCTTGTTTAGCAGAATAGCCTAATACCAGAGATAAAGTTTGATAATGGCTTACATATTATATTTCTCAATGATTGTTTCATAAGATATATTGTATGACTCCTAAAATGCCTTCTATTCTATACTTAACAGTACTGAGAAACCTAATACTCAATGTCTGTGTTAACATAACATTAGAAACTGAACCTATGGTATGCTGTTTATTGACTTGGAATGTATATGTTGTCATATATGTGTGTGTGTGTATATATATATATATATATATACACATCACACACTTATATGTTGTCATATATGTATGTATATGTATATACATCACACACTTATATGTACATACTAATAAACAAAACATGTGACATACTAGCTACATTTGTTATTTGAATTCTAATTTCAATTAGTGAAAATGAAATAAAATTTAAGTTTCTCAGTCATATAAGGTACATGTTATGTGTTCAATAAGCTTCTTTTCAGAATGTTTCATAGGACTATACTAAACATATATATATATGCATATCCTATACACATGCAAACCATTTAAATTTAAATATTATTCATATATATGTATATATATATTCATGTCTATGTATGTAATGTGAGTGTCTGCATATTTTTGAATCAGATGCTTTATGCATCTACAAATTAAGTTGGGCACCAGGAATAACTATATGCTCCAGAACAGAAATGATATAACTCTATTGAAAGAATGTTTTGAATATTTTATTAAAAGGTTCATTTCCATTGCAAATGTGTTGCTTTCATGTGTTTGCTTACTTGCTTGTCTTTAAACATTTCAAACCAAAATGACTTTAAAATTTTTACTACAACTTGCAAGATATTTACTTTAAAATATATAAACTTAAAAATACATAGAAGATAATGTCTCCATTAATTTTGGTCAAGTGTTTGTCCTTGTCTCTAATTTTCTAAAATATTTATTTGCAATATCATAGATTTATTTTGTTGATTTATAAATACATTTCATAGTTTTCATTCCACACTTAAAGTAGACTATAGTATAATTAGATTTAATTGCAGTTGCTTTTAAAATTAATTTTCATGTTTATTTAATGAACATATTGGGTACACTTTTGAACAATTTTCCATATGCAATTAACTGTAGAAAATTTGACCTGATATGCTACTTTTCCTTTAATAATAATTTCAAATTATTGCTATGATAAAGAGTGGCACAGTGGAAAAAACAAATATTCTAGATGATAGTGAAAAACAACTACCTTCAAGAGAGTGTGCACACACTGGAGAGGAGAAAAGGATTCACCTCCTTTACTGTATGTGTTGTGCTCTTGTGTATGGGAATTGCCACGACAAAATCACTGTGATATGTGTTCATTCAAACCCTCATCCGTTTGTTGTTTCTTTGGCAACAACTGTGCAAAGAGTACCATGTTGGATGAATGTAAAAGTTTTAAATTCTTGAAGCAATGAGAAAGTCAAAGTAGGCTTAATTCTTAAGAAGAGTCCTCTTTTCAGAGAGCATTTTCAAGTAGATTAAGATTTACTGAGTTAAAGAAAAACTAAGTAGAAGCAAACTTGTAAGGCCATGGTCAGTGACTGTGTTCTATTCTTTAACTGTGGATTCCTGCTCTACCTGTGGGCTTTCTCTATGTGCCCAGCCTAGATGTAGCTGGCTGAGTGTTGGCAATGAGAACACTGTTCTGAGATGTGATGTATATAAAAATCTGACAAAGGAAAAGCATTTGGTACGCTGCATGTTGGTTTTCCAGGGCTACCATAACAAAATACTACATACAGGTCAGCTTACATAACAGAAGTTGGTTATGTCACTGTGCCAGTAGTCCAAGATCAAGCTAGTAGCAGGTAGATTTTTTAAAGGCCAAAGAAGAAAGACCTTGTATATGATCATCATTATCATGCATCCTTACATGCATTTCCCTTTGCTCAGGTGTCCTAGTTTCCTTTCATTGTAAGACACTAGTCATATTATATTAGGCCAAATCAATTATTTTATCTGATTTTACTTATGCCTTTAAATATCTTATCTTCAAATATAGTCCCATACTAAGGTACTGAGTACTAGGACTTCAACAAATGAAACTGGGGGAAAAACTTCAGTGCATTCTTAACACTGTCAGATAGCACATATGTATAACAGACTGAGGAGATGATGGAGCAGATATAAGGAGCAACCTTTCACTTCACAGCACAGAAAAGATGCAGTGGAAAGACAGCTGACCAGAGAGGTGGGTAACAGAGTAAAGACTCTATATCAATATTGGACAGTTGACTTGGAATTTGGTTACTAGAACAAAAATGAGAACAGAATTTCTTGAGCCTGAAACCTAGCCAGCGTGAGATCAGGAGGAGGGATAACAAAGACAAAAAGAGGGGGAGGAAAAGCCCATAAGCTTGCTTCTTTAAAAATAGTTGGGGAAATCAAAAACAGACCACGTTAAAACAGGACAGGGGCAGCAAAGACAGAAAGAGATAACAGAGTTTAGTCCAAACTGTGGGCTGAGAACTGCGGTAGATAGGAAAGCCACTTTGAATAGTCCACAGCTAGCCAGTCTCCCCGGAAGAAATTAAATCAATATAGCTTCTCCCCACCTATAAATAGTACCAGATGAAACTATAAAGAATGCCTCTGAAATGGGTTATCTCTGAAATCTGTCTAGAAGGAACTTATAGTGGGATTGGTACAAATTCAAGCCTACCAAAACTCACTTTTCTTCAACTTAGAGAAGAGGGTGGAGTGAAGCTGATTCAAGAACAAATCACTCCCAGTAGTATTAACCCCAATACAGTGTTCTATACAGCCTCCGCAGAAGCTGAGGTGAAGATAGGTCAACTGACACCCTACCCCTCTCACTGGGACAAGTAAATCCCTAGTGATCTGCATCAGTCAGAGTGGAGGCTTATGGACCACAGACCACCCTTAGAGACTACTTGCACCAACAGGTCCTACACTGCCATGAATTAACTAGAATTGCTACAAAAAAATTCAAACTACAGCCATAAGAGCTCAGGTGAGGGAGGAGAGCTGACAACCATTCTCCAGTCATAAGAGTGGTACCTCTGTGATCAACCTCAGTCAGGTTGGAGGTGCATGTGCCTCAGACTTCTCAGAGTCTACATTCACAAGTCCCAAACATTCAAACAGCCACCCAGCTGTTATAAAGAAGCCTTTCCAGAAGGGATGGGGAGTTCAGTATCCCAGCACTCAGTGAAATCTTTAGGGTCTAGACCCAGTGCTTCCACATTCAGCAGAAACAGCCAGCGGACACAAAGCTTTCTGATTCTGCAGATAGGGGCCTCTGAGATAACAAACAAGCACCAGTTGGGGAGAAAACAATAGCAACCAGAGAAGAAGTTCCAGTGCCCCTGCACCTCTAGGAGTGTCACAACTGTGAGTCATTTCAATTGTGCCAATTAAGAATTCTCATTCAGTCTCATGGACCCACAGAAGGCATTTCCTGAGGATAACCTCAGGCAGTCAGCAGAGAATTTCAGTGCATGCACAGTGGTGGTGCACCCAATAAGGGTGCTTAGAGGAGCTAGTCAGAGGCACCAACTGCCATCAAAAATGGCCAGGTAAAAGAGTGCCCACAGACCCCTGACCTGTGCAGTACTAAGGGGACAGGAGCTTCACAGTCCCTATGGGTTCCCCAGTGTCACACCAACCAGACTACAATGCCGCTACCTTAGACTGTCATATTGTGCACACTCCAAAATAAACACAGGAGAGACCTCGTTAAATTTGACAGCATTTAATATATGGCACTTTTCTTCAGGAGAGCATGTAAGATGGTATGCCCTAACTGGTGGCAATCTGGCTGCTAAGTAATAGACAATTACAAACCATATCCTGTGACACAACAAAAAGATAGTAGGTACCTGGATACACCAAAGATCAGACAGGGCTTCCTAAAAATTATAGCTAGCTGGTCATTGCCAGCATACTCAGGGAAACATAGAGATAAAGCTATGGAGTGGTGAGCATCTTCTAAAGGTCTGAAATTCTGATGAAATAAAAATATTTGCCAACTACTCCTCTGACAGGGGATTAAGATCCAGAATATATAAAAATTCACAAAACTTAACACAAAAACACAAGAAAACAAATAATGCCATCAATGAATAGGCAAAAAACTAAGACATTTCTCGAGAGAGGAAATACAAATATGACAAAAATATGAAAAATTGTTCAACATTTCTAGAAATTAGGGAAATGCAGATCAAAACTACATTAAGATTTCATGTCACTTCAGTTCCAAAGTCAACCATCAAGAATTCCAGTGATGATTACTGTTGAGGATATGGAGAAAAAGTACATTCATATATTGTTGGTGGGACTGCAAATCAGTACAAGCACTTAGGAAGCAGTAGAGAGAGTCCTCAAAAAATAAATTAGGAGCCGGGCGCGGTGGCTCAAGCCTGTAATCCCAGCACTCAGGGAGGCTGAGGCAGGAGGATCGCGAGTTCAAAGCCAGCCTCAGCAATGGCGAGGCGCTAAGCAACTCAGTGAGACCCTGTCTCTACATAAAACACAAAAATAGGGCTGGGGATGTGGCTCAGTGGTCGAGTGCCCCTGAGTTCAATCCCCAGTACCCCAAAAAAAAAAAAAAAAAAAAAAAAAAAAAATTAGGAATGGAAACACCATATGACCCAGCCATCCCACCTTGGTATTATCCAAAAGAACCAAAATCAATATACTATAGAGATCTAGACATGTCAAACATTATAGCAACATAGTTAACAATTGCCAAGTTTAAGAACCAGTCCAGGTGCCCATTAATGGATGAATGAATAAAGAAAATGTGGTACATATAAACCACAGAATTTTACTCAATCATCAAGAGAAATGTAATTATACATTTTCTGGTAAATACATGGAACTGGAGAATGTTGTGCTAAGTGAAGTAAGTCAAACTCAGAAAGTCCAGGGTTGGATGATTTCTTTAATATGGGAAAGTTAGAACAAAATAAGGAAAAAAATAAGGAAAAAAAATAATCCCCTGAAAACAGAAGGGAGATCAGTGGAGCAGAGAAAGAGGGGAGGAAGTAAAGAGGGAAGAAAAAAGTGAAGAATGGTGTAATGAAATGGACCAAATTTTGTTTTGTACATATATAAACATACCACAATGAATATTATCTCTCAGTAATATCCACTGAACAAATTAAAAATGAAAACATCAATATTAGGCTATTATTTTAGAACACTAAAAACATCACATGACATATTTGTGATCTCTTACAAAATAAACTTATAAAATATGCTATTTTCCAAGAAAAGAAATTCATTAAATATTCACTGTTCAGCTTTCAAGTGTTTTACATGTGGAGAAAAGTATATTAAGAATAAGAAAACTAAAACTCTGGCTATTATGAAATTCACGTAACATGCCTTTTAGTAGAATCTTCCAGTAGTTTGTGAGCCTTGTTCTTCTAAGGCAATGTAAAACTAGGTTACATTTTCTTAGATTATTTACTTTGGTGTCCCCCTGATAAATTAGTCCACTAATTTAATTTAATAAGTAGAACTTCAAATTAGGTTAGTTGATAAATTTACCCACTTTCTTGCACATGCTGTGCCACCACCATTGGTAAAAGAAAGGCATCTTTCAAATCTATGACAGCATTAACCACACAAATGACTCCTTGTTCCTGTTCTGCTCCCCAAGGGCCCTTCAAATCATGTTCAGGAGGTTGGTCTCTCCAAATCTCACACATTTGATTGCTTCACTGCACTGCTTACAAAAGTTCAAAAACTTCGCATGACCTTAGTTTTATAAAAGTGCATTTATGATGAAAAGGATTTGTTAAATAACAGCTAAATGGGTCTTAAATTACCTACTTGTGCTAGATTGTTATAGAAATAAACCAACAATATGAATATTTCCTTTGTTATGTTCCATGATTTTCAATTTTGACTTGAAACATAAACAGCTATGTGAATGAAATACTGAACTTAAGTCAACTCGGTTAGTGTTTGCTTTATAATTTGTGGCAAGTCTCTGTTTACATAAGAAGTGGAAATGCACAAGCTTTCACTTATGTCATTGTCACCAGTCTTATGAAGTAGGTAGTGTTGGACCCACTTACAGATAGAGGCACAGACAGACTTGGTAGCTTTTTCAAGGCCAAGAGGCTCGAAGTGGAGTTACATCTACACGTTGCTGGCCCACTCTAAGGGTCCATGATTTAACCTTCATGCTCTGATTATGGGGGCCATAAAAAAGCATCTCATTTCTTTATTATTATTATTATCATTATTATTTTGGTTAACTAGACTTTAGCTTCTTTAAGGAAAGTATTGATTTCTAAGGTTATTCCCAGAATATTCCTGTAAGAATTGAAATAGAAAAAAACATTAAAATTAATCTACTTGATATGATTAAAATAGAAATAGCCATGCTTCATACCCCTCTTAACTTAATTATGTTTTCAAAGCTGCATTTGTTCCGTATCACTGTTTATGTTCAAGTGTATACATTTCTTAATTACCTGACTCCCTAAATATCATGCATTTTGTTTATTAACATGAGAGTTGGTACGGTATTGCTTGCTTGTTTTCTCTTATAGTACCCTATCATTGGAGCAAAGAAAGATGGCTAAGGTTAATGTAGGTCACACTAATCTAGGTATTTTGATATTTTTAGAGTAAACAGAACCAAAATGTAAATATGCAAAAAGTCACTCTTGGAGCTGGCTATGATAACAGGATATGTGTAAATTAATGGTTATTATATATTTTTTACATCAAAAGAGACAAAATAAAAAATGCAAACCTTTTCATAAGGCCATGGGGCAGATAAAGACAGGAGAAGTCTAATTGCAATATATCCTGTAATGGAATCACAGTCTGTGTAGAGCTGATTAAGGTTAATTTGAATCACATCAATTTGAATTAACATGGCCTTTCTGGAATGAACAACACCTCAGTGCCAACATGATCAATTAGTACTTTTAACTCCATACATCCGCCTGGAAAGGTTAGATTTATTAGTTATAAAGACAACATTTTAGAATGTAAATCCAGGATACTTCATTTCCTCTACCCATCTCACCTGTGCACCTGGAAATTCATAGGACAGATGTGTCTGATGGTTTAGTCTTCTACAGTGTGAAGAAAGGAGGCAGGGAGAAAAGGAAGGCCAAGTTTACTAAAAAGAGAGTTTTGCTTGTCTGTAAATGTACAGAAGAGTCCAACCTATCCAGTCCAGTCAAGTTAAAATCAGAAGGCAGGGCAAATAATTCCTACATATCTGTTACCTATTTCAAATTTTGGAGTTCAAAAATCCTCAATGGTTTTAAGGATAACTTTTTTAATTCTCTTATTTTATCGATTAGAACATACCAAAGTCCAGCAAATTTAAGTAACTTTCTTTAAGTCAGACAATAAAACTGAACCCGAAATGCAGGTCCTTAGACCATACTCTACATGACATAATTCCTGCTGAACTGGATTCTTTGTTATTTACACACACAAGTAAACATAAGTTACTATATATTATATTGTGCCTATCATTATTGTACTAGCAGCAATCATCTTTTTTGGGGAGGGGGGTACAGGGGATTGAACTCTGGGGCACTCAACCACTGAGCTACATTCCCAGCCCTATTTTGTATTTTATTTAGAGATAGTGTCTCACTGAGTTGCTTAGTGCCTCACTTTTTGATGAGGCTGGCTTTGAACTTGTGAACCTCCTGCTCCCGCCTCTTGAGCCACTGGCATTGCAGGTATGAACCACCATACCCTGGAAACCACCATCTTAATGATGAAATTAACAGAGCTACTATCTCTTTTTTGATCTTAGAAAATATATATATATATTAAATACCCTTTTCATATTGATTGCCTTATTCCTACCCAATTTGCTTGATAGACTCCTAGAAAGTATTTGGATGCAAATACATTGTTTCATATTTCTAGGTCTTTTCCCTTGCTTCCCTCTGGAATGTCCTTGTATGCTAGTATCCTAATTGTTCCCATCTTCTCATTTGTGCAAGTGAAATATTAATGGACATTTTCACCTGTTTATTGCTGTACAACTAATCACAAAATTAGTTGCTTAAAGTGACAAATATTTCTTCACTCATGGTTCTGCAACTTGAGCAGGTGAGGATGGCTTGTGCATCTGGTTCAGTGCTTGTCTGGGTCAGCTCACTTGGGGCTGTGCCATTTAGGATGGCTTCCCTGGTAGGTCTGTGGCCTCATCTGTAGAACCGTAATGGTTGGGGGCTGGCTGAGCTGGTCCGCTTCAATTTTTAGTTTCTTATCCAGGGCCTCTAGGTTGTCAAGGACTCTCTTTCCATCAAGATATTCAGCTTAATTTATAATGACAGTCTTCTAGGACAGGACAATACCTATTATTGTCTTCTCTTAAGTTGTAGAGCTAAAAGTCACACCATATGACCTCTAGCACTTTCCATTGGTTGATGGAACTCTTGAGAGCAGCCACATTCAAGAGACAGGGAATTCCAGTCCCGTGCTGGATGGAATACATGACATATATTTGCAGGGATGGGAGAAATGTTGGTAGCCATTTCTGTTGTCAGTGCCCATCAGTGAAGACTAAGTTGTGCCCTGTTCTAGAAGTTTCCCTTCAGATAAAATCAATTGAAGTTAGACTCCCATTTCCACCTTTCTCTATCTTGTCCTTGTACTTATTACATCCTAATGAAATGTTTTGTGACTACCTCCTTGCAAGAGAATAAGAAACAAGAACATAGTCAGTTCTTAATCATCCTTGTGCATTGGTATTTAAAGCATGTCTGACAAAGGAAGTCATCATAAAGTATTGCCAAGGGTAACTCCAACCTTAAAAGTGTTTAGAAGAAGAAACTCAATTTTCTAGCCGGGCGCGGTGGCTCAAGCCTGTAATCCCAGTACTTAGGGAGGCTGAGACAGGAGAATTGCGAGTTCAAAGCCAGCCTCAGCAATGGCAAGGCGCTAAGCAACTCAGTGAGACCCTGTCTCTACATAAAACACAAAATAGGGCTGGGGATGTGGCTCAGTGGTCGAGTGCCCGAGTTCAATCCCTAGTACCAAAAAAAAAAAAAAAAAAAAAAGAAAGAAACTCAGTTTTCTAAGATATTCAGATGACTAACTCAGAAAAGTTGAATTTAGGACACATATAAATTTGTATAGTAATACTGTACCAGAATATTTCACTAAAAAATCCACAGTATCCTGAGACAATGAGACAAAAGATGCCCAGAGGTTGTACTGTAATAGTCAACTGCACGGAGAGGATATGAAAGAGGCATTTGTACATTTGTATATGTTTCACTTGTACCTCAGCTTTAACTAGAATAATGCATATTATGTTTATTTGATACATGTATTGGCATTTGGCTTTTGTTTGTAAGTATTTATTATAATGATTATATATTTTCACAAATCTAGATGACTTAGGCAATTGAAGAAAGGCAAATATTGCATGAAGTAAAATTTCCCTCAGGGCAAAATTTCACAATTAAAACTTTACGAGTGCAAACGATTTATCAAAATCCACAGCTTGAATCAGAATATTTGAAAGATGTGGAGGTTCCAGCTCCTAATATTTCCATCTGTCTCTTATTTCTTTTGCTCTCTACTGATAATTATTGTGAGTTGACATAATTAATCCAAATGAACCACTTTAAATCAGAAAACTGACTTTTATGAAATCATATTTTAAAAAATAACAAATATCATTTAATGCTTTCTGTCTTCTTCTTTAATGCAGGAGAGGCTTTATAGAATCCAGGGATTGTGAAAAAGCAAAATAAAGACCTGACTATGACACATTCTTCAATCTTGAATAAAATATAGACAAACAATAGAGTTCCTATAAAGCTCATATAATATTTTTAAATTGAAAAAGAATTACACATAACTGATACCATATAAGCACACTTAAAGAATCTTTAATGTGTCAAGTATTGGCTAGTTACAACGGAAACTTTGATTTCAACTAAGAATTTCAATGCAAAATAGGTAAGTGATTACTTTTGTTTTAGCTGTAGCTTTGTTTACATACATCAATATTTGTTTGTCAATTAATTTCATTAGCTTCCTATTTCTATTACGTTGAAAGTTATGAAAACAGGTCTATTTGAAATGTGTCCCCAGAGATATCTCTTTCTTATTAGAAAATCACTTAATGCAAAATTTATCTGCCACACACAGAACCATGAGCACAATAAACAAATTTGCAATTTTCTTCCAGTCATTCATATGTATAAGTGAAGTGATTAGAAACTCTGTAGCGGAGGAAGAGGGAAAGTGCAAAGCAAGGAAGGGCTTGGTTAATGGGCAGGGAAGGCCAGAAGGGGTAAAGACTTAGCAAGCAAGGAAGGCTGTGTCCTTCCCATAATAGCAGCACAAAGACTCAAGTGAAACCCAATGGTCTTTAATCCATCCTGGTCACTAAAGGGAGAGTGGACGTGAGGGGGACCTGCCAGCTGAGAGTCAGTCCATTCTCTAAGGTTAGCTCCTGTGGTCCATGCAGGAGGAGCATGAAGCACTGGACAATGACATGAGCAATGTGGCTTTCATACACCTTTCTGTCATTGTTCATTACGATCAGTCCCAGTAGTCAAATGCTCATCTTTGGAAGTATTTAAAATATGTATTTACTTAATATAAAATAGAAAAAGTAACATTTTTGCAATGATATTTATCAACACGACTTGTCTCAATTTCCAGCAATAGTTATGAGTGTTAATAAAATATCATGAAAATATCTTTTAGCAAACAGTGGTCTGTGATTTTAAAATATTGACATCTAGCGTTGAAATATGTTGACATAAACTTGCTAAAATTAAAAATTATAACAGATACTCATCTGCATTTTCTTTAGCTGAATATGTCTGTTTCCTTTTAAACTTGCAACCAAAGAACATTCAGGATTTTTTTTATCTATCTCCTGTCATTTCCATTTAATAATCATGTCTGTTTTTTGTTCATTTTAGCACATTTCAAATTCATCAGTGCAAGTAGCCTTTATTTATGTGACTCTAAATAATGTCAGCATAAGTACTGAGTGTTTCATTCCATTTAACAAAGAATTGTACATCTCTGTACTTGATATTCTATTTAAAACACATAAAATTTACATATATATGTGTATGTATATATGTGTGCATGCCTAGACCTATATATATATATGTGTAGAAGAATATAAATAAGAAATATTTTAGTTGTATTAACATGACAAACTCTTAAGTCTAAATAGTTTTTAGAGAAGACAACTTTACCTTATTATTTATGTGATGATTGAATTCCTAAGAAGTTAAGTATTTATTGAGAAACTCATATCACTGAGACTAACTGATATAGCCAGAATGATCTTTCCAAAATGCAACATTTAGCAATGATTTGATTAGAAATCTTTGAGAGTCCTCTTAGGGAGATCTGTTAAATTGTCCATGGCCTCGCCTCTGTTAGTATTCATTTCTGGCCCCGAACATCTTCTTTTATCCACCAACCTTAATATTTTTTTCTTTACTAATAGAGTAACAAAAATTTTGAAATTCTTTCCAAAAATGCTATGTTATCTTATTCCTCTGTACCTTTGCCATGCCAAAAGTTGTATCTATATCAATCTATAGAGATATCTATTGAAGCATTCAGTTTCCTTCATACAGTTATGTAACTATTTCAATACAGAGAGAGCTTAGACTGAGGCATTCAATTCTACATGAATTTAATTGAAGGGATATGATAAAATAAATTTTTTAAAAATTCACAATACATTAAAGTTCTATCTAGAGGTACAGTCTCTCTATTTCAAAACCTTTTGAACCTCGGCTATGGCCTGTTTATGGACCAGAAAACCTACTGCATGTACAATGCTGTACATTGAGGTTTCCCGTCAAGTTCCTCTTGGAACTCTGAGACCAAGCCAAGCTACTATAGGATAAAGGAGTACATAGATAGAGGACCCAGCTGGCTCCAGATGTCCCATCCATCATAACCCAGTCAGTCATAGGTGATCCACCTCTTAACTGCAGGTGCATGAATAAACCCAGCTAAGACCATACCAGACGTCCAGTGGACCTAGACCCAAATTTCTAACCTACTGAATCACAAGCTAATTTTTGAAGCCACTAAATTTTGTTGCAGTTTACTTTATATTAAGAGTTGTCCGATAGAGGATGTCCTCCGCCTGGTGTCAGGTCACGTCAAATACATCTAAAAGATTTAGAAGACTTGGGCAATGGAGAGACAAAAAAGATAAAACAGAAAGTTGTAAACAATGTCTCTAGAGGCGAGAGAGTGATTTGTATCATCTGCTCTGGAGGTTTGATTTGTCTTCAGATGAGATACTGAAAGATGGTAGAGTTCTGCTGCTGGTAGGAAGGAGGTTCTCCAAGAGAAGCATACAATATGCGAGTCAGCAGGTTTCCCAGGGGCTGGGAACACTTATTAGAATCATGGGTTATTTTTCCAGTCACTAATGAAGCTGCCCAGTGAGAGAACCCTGGAAAGCTAAGGTTGAGTGGTGAAGTCTTCTCAAGGTATGGAAGACATAGAAGTTGGCATTTGCATGCCAGGAAGCTGCTTAGACCATCCAGCAACAAAATTATAAAGAGCCCAAACGTTTGCACAGTAGAGCAGAAGTAGAAACTATGATAAGGCAGTCAGGAACAGGAAGCAAAAGTCAGTGCGTGGGGATGAAATCCAAACTTGATGGAGGCACATGCAGAATCTGGCACTCCTTCCATCTCACCATTTTCTCAATATCCCTGATATGATTAAAGCCAGCATTGTTCGAGAGAGCAAGCAAGTTGTTCACATGAAAGAACCAGATACCAAAATCACAATACCGATAAGCCACAGAGATTCTTGTGTCATCCCCTGTCCCCTCACTGAGACAGCAGGAAGGCAGAAGGAAAAAGGTATTGGGAAGGAAAGAAACTGAGAGAGGGAGCTGCCACCAGTACATGAGGTTAAAAATGCAGAAGTCTGGGCTGGGGTTGTGGCTCATTGGTGGAGTGTTCACCTAGCATGTAGGAGGTCTTGGGTTCGATTCTCAGCACCATATAAAAATAAAATAAAGGTTTTGTGTCCACTTATAACTAAATATATATATATATTAGAAAAAAGTAGAAATTTATAAAGCCTTTACTTAAAAGAAAAATGTTTAAAAAGACATATATAACTGAATGCAACACTGATTTGTTTGCCACTAGTTAGAGAACATGAAAATTTCCTCAACAAAGCAAATGTGGGTAATTGTATGAGGAAGGCCGTCTTAAGTACCTGACCTCTCATCTATTAAATTGTTATCTTTTGCACTGATGATATTTTTTTCCTATATCTTTTCCAGTGTAATTCTTAACTGCGGAGTTTTTTGTAAGCAAGGTACAATGTCTTTTATCTTTGCTTTCTTGCTGTCTATGACATTTGACACAGTGGGTACCTAGTAGATATTTTACTAACTAATTGAATGAGTGAGTAAATAAACGTGAAATACCTAGAAAATTTTAAAGATTAAGTCCAACTTCCCATAGTGTTGTGAATAATCCAATGGTAAGAAAATTCAAAGAAAAAAACATTTTGGAATTTTTTTTTTCTGGGAATTTCAACCAAAATACAGAAACAATACCAGTAAAAGTTTATTGACACTGGCAATGTGCTGTTATCTGCCTGTGTTATCTCATTTAATCCTATCCTCAAAAGCATTTTTGTTAGATGTAATCCTTCTCTCTGGTTTTCTGATAAGGTAACTGTAGCTTGGAGCAAGAGAGTCAAGGGCTGGGACTATGATACAGGAGGTTTGACTCCAAAATGTGCATAACTGTTTTCAGCTAAAGGCTATTTTCAACACTGTTCCAATTGTTTTCTATTCCTAAAATCAATCTTCCTAGTCATTTAAACTGAAGTTCTGTCTATCCCTTCAATCCCACCTGCCTCTCACAAACAGTAAATTAAGAAACCATATTTAGTGCCTAAATTCTTGCAAAAAAAGATCTTTATTGGTTCCAATTCATCTAGTTCATAATGAAGACATTAATAATATAAGAATAGTAGGTTTCTCTGAATTCTATGAAATTCTTGATAAGACAACACCATGCCTACCACACGATAGACCCTAAGTGTTTACTTTGTGAATTAATGTGGTTATCATCATCGGGTCAATGAGATTTCTACAATGCCTTCCTTCATTTTGAAGTGGGTGAATGGTGAGATAGCAAGTAACTGCTTTGTGTAATCTGAAATGTTGAACTTGATCAATTTTCTTTTGCTACCCAACACCAAGAACTTCAGTTGCAATAACTTCCTTAAGATCTATCTCTGACAATGCTTCAGTAATGCAAGCATAATATTTCTTTTATCTTGTTTACACTTACAAGGTAAAAGAGATAAAAATTGTCAGAAAAACTCAGCAGTTCACATAAATTTATAGCTTCTTAAATATCTTTCCCTACAACATAACAAAACTGCAGGGTATCATGCTGTATTTTATTGACATTGTAAATAGTGATTTTTTTTTTCCAAGAAATTCTGTCCTCATGATTTCCTCTCTTCTATTGCTTTCTGCAAGCTTTAGGAACAACCTAAGAATATATAGAACCAAATATTTCTTTCTCCCTTCCCCTGCACCAGGCAATCTGTCCAGAATGTTCTTGTTCAACACTCTGTGTTAGACTGTGAACAGAGATGACAGCAAGGGGAAAAAACATATCTAAAGCAAGGACTTAGAAAATGATTGCAAATAGTGTTCCAAGCAACCATTATTGAATACAATGGGATCCTAGTGCAGTTTTTGAAGCTGTATATGATATTTCCTATATATTCCTTTAAATTTCTTTCTTCCTTCTTTAGCTACGGCAGCAGTCCTTGATAGTGACGAACTCTAAATATTACTGGGTACAGAAAATGCTGCTGGGCGTGGCCAAGTGTAGGCTATGTAACTTACCACAGTGATTGCTATGCTGCCCATGTATATATATTTTCCCCTTAACATATCCAGGAAATATCAGACACTGAATATTTTCCACATCATGCTAAAATTTGAGTTCCACATGTGCACAAGTGTTGTTTATTTCACCAATCTAGCTGAAGCATCTAGAATTGAGCTGGCATATAATAGGTGTTAAGTGAGTGAATGGATGAATATATTATAATCTGAATTCAGGCTTTTTTCTGTAATATGCCGAGAGTTAGATTATTTTTCTAAGTTGTTGAAAGTATTTGCCTTCCTGAATTTTGTCTGTTTAAAATATCTATTGAGGAGACCTTTTGGAGGCATTAAAGAAGAGCAGGACCTACATATGGAGGAACTCTGCAACAGAGGGAAGGGGAAGAAAAGATACCACGGTATAATTTTAAGTCAAATGCAAATCAGTCAAGTTTGCTCTGTGCCTGCTCTTGCTTTTTTTGTTTTTTGTTTTTCCCATAATTCTAATTCTTCACATTCACAGTCTTCTTCAAAAAGAGTGAATCGTCTGTGTCATATTTAGACAGCCAGAGAGACTTAAGACAAAAATGATTGACTCTTTATTCTTTTTTTATTCCAAGAATGCATTTTCACATTTTTATTATCACCCATTATTCTTAGCACATTCAGCTCCAGAATTTCTGTTACAGATCTCACCCTGTATATTTTTAAAGTTCAAATAACAGAGACCTTGAACTAAACTGCAACTTATAAATCAGAGCATTATGGATGTTAGCAAGTTTTCTTTCCTCAATATCCTTATGTAAGTATGAAATATTAGATATATTACACATACATGTAATTTTAGAAATATTATATAGCAGGCATATAACTTTTAGATATATTATATAACACACATACAACTTTTTAGAATGTTATACATAAAAAATATATGTACATATAACTTTTAGATAAAGCATAAAGCTTTCTTCAAAAAGAGACACATTCTTCAATACAAATCTCATTATCTTGAAAAGGGATTACTTTGTATAATTTTTGCATAAAATTTAAAACAAAATTGCCTATTTCTTAAAAGGCCATTTTTTCCCTTTATTTTATTTTTTTAAATATTTTATTTAGTTACAGATGAACTCAATACCTTTGTTTATTTTTATGTGGTGCTGAGGATCGAACCCAGTGCCTCACGCATGCTAGGCGAGCACGCTACCACTGTGCCACAATCCCAGCCCCATTTTTTCCCTTTAAATGAAATACAATTTAATTAAAAGCTACCTGAAGAAACCTATATGAATAAGACTGTAAATGAACAAATTATCTTCTGATATTAAAGATTAGGTAAAACATCATGTGAAGAATTGAACTTAAGCCTGAACAAACTACAGAAATTGTATCAACAATTGGAATGAAAATTCTTTAACATAAAAAGTTGGTATCTATTTTTTTTTTTTGCTTTTGAGGAATCTGGTTGGCAATTATGATCATACATATTTTATTTATTTTACTTTTATTGCATGCATTTTTCATTCTGACCTGGTGTACCAAGTGAGAGGGATGTGTGTTCCATCCAGGGTGATGATACTGTGAGACCACAGTCATGAATAACAAGAGAACCATACTGAAATTCCAAAATGAAATGTCTTGTTATGGATTCAGAGTAAGCATCAAGATTCTGCTTTAAGAAATCCTATCTTTGAGCTACTGTAAATGGAGAAGCATAAATAAGGAGCTATCTTACCTGGGTTACTTTCTCCTGTAAAAGTTAACATAGAAATGGAATTATACACATACTTTTAAATCATGTTATCTTATATAATCCTCTCATCTTATTCCCTTCCCACAATGAACCATGTACCTGATTATCATGAAGTCATCAAATTTAAAGAATTGAAAATAATAAAGGAAGCACTATTTAAGTTGGGTTAAAACTCATTTTGAAAACACAGTAAATGAAAAAACAAAACAAAACACCAAAACTATAAATTTTATTTCCAAAATTTTCAGACATGCTTCTATACGGCTCATTTTAAAATTGTTTATTTGTGTAATATTGTGGAAGGGATTATAGTTTCAAGATTACATAACTAATTTTGGCTCTATTCTTTAGATTTCCCCTTCAATTTTATTATAGTTCTTCTGTATTATTCTTTAATTTTTCTTGCTTCTTAAAGCTGGATATTTCAACTGCTCTCAAGTATATTAGAACCTATGAATTTTAGACCAGTGTTTCCAACTACTTACTAAACATCTATAAATTTGAATCCTTAAAAGAAGCCCAAAATTCATCTACATACCTGGGTTTATTATCTTCTTCAAAACCTTGCTTTCTCTGGTTTTTACATATTGAAACCAGAACCCAAAAGGGTGGAGCCAATTCCTGTCAATTATCTTTCTTCATAGCACCATATTTAAATCCCAATCCAAGTCCAGCCAGCTTTATTTCTCTATGTGAGCCTTCTCTTTATCTCCATCCTCACTACTTTTATTCAAGCTACCAACCATTTTTCTTGTATTGATGCAATATCCTCGTAACCTGTGTTTACTTTTGCCCATGTTAGTCAATTTGATGTATCACAGTTAGAGCTGTATTTTCAAAATGACAACCTGAACCTGTCAAACATTGTGAATATCAGTGTTACTGGGATACAAAACCTGTAGTGATAGTCAAAATGCTCCATAACATTGTAACTTATAAGTCAAATTGTGCTTTCTTGCTATATGTTATTATAATTCTGCAGTTTTCCTTAATAAAATGAAAGCCTGTAAGTACACACTTTTACTGGTGCATAAAAATTATACACAGAGTGGAATCCATTATGCTATAGTCATACATGCACATTACATAATTCGATCAATTTCATATTTGAGTACCTTCTCTTTCTTTCTCCTCTTCCTTCTCATATCCATTTCTTCTACTCTAGTGATCTCTCTCATGTTATTGTTATTTTAGTTAGTGCATTATAATTACATAATGCATGATTATATATTTATTTGCAGAATTTGTTATGGCATATTCATATATAGAAATTTTGGTAGATTTTGTTGCCTAGTACTTCATGCCCTCCTCTCTTCCCTCTCTATCCATCCCCTTCTCTCTTCTGCTTTATTGGTCTTTCTTCTGTTTACATGAGATCTCCCCCACTTTCCTCTTTTGTGTAGTGTGATACCGGGGATTGAACTCAGAGGTTCTCTATCACTGGTCAACATCCTCAGTCCTTTATTAAAAAGTTAGACAGGGTCTATGTAGGTTGCCTGGGCTGGCCTCAAATTTAGGAACTTTCTGCCTCAGCCTCTCAAGTCCCTGGGATTACATGCATGCCCCACAATTCATGGCTCTTTTAAAAACTTTCTTTAATGTATACACTTTTGTGCTTGTTGTTTTCACATTTAAGATTATGAGGAAAATGATTTTGCAGATCTGACTCAGCTTTTCTCTAGCATCTAGTTCAATTGATTCTGAACAAATAAATAAATTACAAGAAAACAGAAAATTACTAGGATATGTATAAAGGAAAAAAATACTTCAAAAAGATAGCAAGGCATAATTTTGACAACTTTTTGAGAAAATGAACAAAAATTTCATTTGACAGCTGTACAAAGTTAATGATGAGAAATTCATGTACTAATTTACCTTGAACCAAACGTGTTTCCTAGGAGTCAATATTATTTTAGTGTCTCAGTGGCTAACAAAGAACTTATCCACAAGTATATTATATAAAGCTTATAAATATATAATTGAATTTAAATGAAAGATGTTTTAATAAATTGGAAGAGATAATATAGAAAGCTCAAGTGAGACAGGCATTTGGAAATGTTTAAAAATTTGGCCACAGAATTTTCAGCTTTCTAAGTTAATACATGATTAAAAAAAATCCCTGAGTGTTTGACACAAAAATAATAGATATTCATAAATAGAGAAATAATTAAATAAATTATGCTCTGGCCACATTAAAAAATACTTTGTAACTGGGCAAGGTGGCCCATGATGTAATACCAGCAGTTTGTGAGGCTGAGGTGCAGAAGGATCTGAGTTCAAAGCTAGCCTCAGTAACTTAGCAAGGCCTTAAGCAACTCAGGGAGAACTTGTCTCAAAATAAAATATTTTAAAAAGGGCTGGGGATATGGCTTAGTGGTAAAGTGCCCCTGGAATCAATTCCCAATACCAAAAAAATAAAAATAAAAATAAATAGAAAAATTGAAATATTAAAGCAAGACAGATGCATAATACTGACATGGAAAATACAGATAACAGTGATATTTTTCTCATTGAAAAGGAGAAATTTGCAAAATAAAATGTGCATAAATGTACATAAATCTTATTAATGTATAGTAGGTAGTTTAAAGTGATATATTGCATATATCAAAGTACTAGCAATGTTTAACTTTAGGGAAGAGAGTTGCATGGTAAATGAAAAATCTAAAGGAAACCTTCGAATCATTACTTGCCATATATTATCTTCTTATTTAATTTTAATACATGATTATTTTTTGCTTTTTAAAATTGTGAGATAATTACTTAGAAACACAAGTAAAATATGCCTGTCTATTTGACTAGATAGAGGGAAGAGAGAAACATTTGTAAATTTGACTTTTGTGCACATTTTTTCCTGTCCTGTTCTTTTGCTGTCTAGTTGTATCTTTATTTGCTCAGTGAAATAGGAAAAAAGTTAAAACTGCTTGCAGTTTAAAAAAAAAACACAACATTGATTACTATGTTAATTTGTTTGAACTCCATATGAGTGGGGAATGTTGAATTTTAATAGAGAAGTAATAATTATCTGAGCCATACTAACAATAGATTATAGGTCACTAATAAGACATATGAAAAAATTTATAGTACATATTTACCCTGGAAATTAAAATGACTGAAGTTGAAAACTGAAGATTCATCTTAAATGTTATAAAATCAATTAATATGAAATTCATCACATACAAAGGGGTGGCTATAGATTCACTAACCAAAATTTATTCAATTCATTCATTCAAAAATTCAATTAACTTATTTCTCTGTTATTGAAGTGCAATAAACCTGTAACATATTTCACTTATTTTGATAATAGAATGCGATAAACGTTTTAAAATACAAATACCCATGTAACCATCATTGAGAGGTAAAGAAAAATTATAACTCTGTTGGATGGGAAAATGTGTGCTGTGAGTGTTTGTGTGGGGGTGGGATCATCTGTGTCTACTGGGGCAACAGTTAGGGAACTACATTTTACTTTAGCAAAGAAGCTATCGATCTTTCTACAAAACTCTGTAATGAAGTGCCAAAAAAGAACTTAAGCATGCTATTAAATATGTTGAAAGAAACTATGCTTCGTCATTAAAACTTACATAGAGAAAGAGGCAGCAATGGGGATTATTGGACTAAAATATTTGTAATTTTTTAAGAATAAATTTAGAACTAAAGTACAAATAATACATATTTATACATCATGATGATATTATAGAAATATTAAATTTGGAACAGAAATTTTTGAAAAGATTTAAGAATTTTTTAAAAAATTAAAAACTAGCTTATCTTGGAACTTATACTTAACAAAAAATTCTATTTTGAGATGCATTAACAACTAAGGTAATCTCAGTATGTATTTAGAATCTGAAGAAAGAATTAACTGTTAAAAGTAAATTTTTAAAAGGAAGATATTCTTTGAATGTAACTGTAATATAGACCTAGATGACTATGAAAATATAAGAAACAAGTAATTCTATCTCAACTCTAACTCAAACACAGATGTTGCATTTGATATAATTATTAATCATTTTATGGCTGTATCAAAGCTATGCATGTTACAGAAGTATGCAGGTTATTAAAACTGTGTACGTGACAAAAGTGAAGAAAAGTGTTTTCACAAGTACAAATCAAATAAGTGCATCTTGACTATCTAAACACACTCAAAATAGGTATTTTAATAAAATGTTTATAATTATAAAACCAGTGAATTGTTAAGTAATAACTTCATTGTATGAGTCATCCTTAGAAAATGGTATGTATATGAGCATACACACACATATAATTAATCACACATTCATAATATAATTCCACATTTCTAATAAGAAAACTAAGTAACTCTAATACTGTTCCCTTTCACCTTCTCCTTTTATTTGTTTTTGCCTTCAAGCTAATAGCTGAATGTATTCACTTTACTTTTTTTTTTCTTTGAAGATTAAAGACATGCCTTGCTTTGTACTGCAGCTGCCTGGACATTTGACAGCCTATTAAACTAAAGTCATACAAGCTGTACATTTTAACGCCTTGATTCCAAAGTGCAACCCAAGTGACTTTTTTTCCTATGTAAGAGCAGTGCATTTCTGAAACATTTTAAGATGGATACATAACAGTTTCATAAAACCCTCTTGGCCTTTTGCCTTTTTAAAAAACATCTAAGTCAACTAAGCTGATTAAAGTCTTTTTTCAGTTGGAACTTCTAAAGGATTTTAGTGCATAGAGAACATGTAATTCTGGTTTATTATTAACTCTAAAATAACTTGGGGAGTATATATAATTGCATAAGCCTGAGCTGTCTGTGGGATTTCATATTTGTGACTGAATGCATAAAAGGTTTTAAAAAACAACAAAAAAGTTTTTAAAAAAATGAAAAAAATTTTAAATAAATAAAAACTTGGATCTTAAAATTCTGATCTGACCTAATCGTGTGTCATCAAGACCACCCTCTACTTAATTTGTGGCACCTAATTATTATTTTGTGCATTTGAGACAATCATGCCATTTTATGTACAGAATTTAAATGTTTACTGTTGGGGAAGGTATTTTCCCCCTTATGTCCCATATTCTACATCTCAAAGAAACTTACAGGTCAAAATGATTGTCTGATGAAAAGAATATCCTGATGTTGAAGGGCATCAACATTAGATTAGATGTTAATGTGATTAGAATCCTGGCATATCTGTCTTACTCCCTTTAGCAATGCCCCAGTTGCAAATTAAATCTGCAATAGAAAAAAGACAAATACGTACACTTCTGATGTATTCTTAAAGCAAGGACATGTTTTCAAAATGGAATCATGTTTTAATACCTCTTTGCCAAGATGCCCGTTTTAAAGAATGCCAAAGCGTGTCTCCTAAACCAGGGCGCACTCAGATCACCGCTGTAACAGTGATGGATTCTCCTTGTTACGTGGTCTGATGGCTTATTCAGATCTGAACAGAATAGTAGTATATTCCCCTATCCTCCACTCAACTCTCTAAACTAAGAATAAATTTCATTGCCCTTTATGTGCATATTTTTCCCTTGGAAGCAGCCTGCATCAATTCAAAAGTGTTAAAATTTTATGTTTTGGCACTACATGGATAAAAATTTAAATAAGAGGATAAAAGGAGGTATTTGTTTTTTGTTTAAATAAAGAAGTGCTAAGGAAACAAGTAAATTTGACGTAAATAGCAACACTTTTAAACACAAATTTAACAAGACTAAATTATAATAACATGTTTTCCAAAGCAATGGAATATATAAATTGTTTTGTAAAAAATGTTGAATGTAAATTGAGGATTCAAGAAAATAAGCTAAATATTTTGCAGAGCACAATCAAAACAGAAAGCATTTCTACTTTCATTTTAATATATTAAATGAATCAGACAATGATATGAAACTATTGAACACTAATTGGAAATTAGTGTATTAAAATTGCCATATAATATTTTTTGGCTCTGAAATGTCCTTCAGTAAGACAATGTTTTTGTAGACTATTCTAAAAGGGCCTTCGTATTCTTTTGGCTGCATCAGTGAATTGACATTCATAGGTAGTTTACAACAATTTCTTCTATTAAGCTTCATTTATAAATATTTTCTGAGTTGTTACTTTGTGCAAGACATAATGCTCAGAAAATAAACTACCAAAATAGGTATTCCCATTTTCTTATTTCTGTTACAAAATTAGGTAGCAACTGCAATTAATGTAAAGCATACTTGGCAGCCCACTTTTGTGCAAACTGCAGCATCTCATTCTCCCCACAGCCTCCATGGATTATAATATAACCTAGGCTTTCTCAAAATAATTTAAGGTTTGTTACATGATCACATTTTATATTTTAAAAGTAAATTATTAAAAACTATGTTGAACATTCTGGGATATTATATTTTCAAATTATCCACATGAAGATGTCAGACAAATTGTTAACTTTTTTTATTACTAACAAATAAATGTTGCTAATTGATCATTTCTGGAACTCGAGCAAAGTGGCCCCAATTCAGCAGCTCATTATTTAACTTGTTCTTTTTGACATTATTTGGTACAACTATTTAAAGCTACTGAATGGAATGTCCTTATTGTTATTCAACTCTTTGACAGTAATTTTCTGTTTTCTTTACCACAATTAAAATCAGTGCTTGCTTATGTAAGTTGTATCCCAACTCTGCTCCATTCTTGAATTCCAATTCCAATTGCAACCTGACGTTGTCCATGCTATCAGCACTATTTCCTCCCCTCCAAATCTAGGACATTATTCAAACAAAACAAGCAAACAAACAAACAGAAAACACAACTACATAATCTCTCTCATAAGTGGAATTCTGAAAGTTAACCTTATAGAAGTGGGTAGTGGAGTTGTATTAGCAGAGGCTCTGGAGAGTAGGAAAGAAGGGTTGGGGACAGGCAGTGTTAGGAGGAAGAAGGGCTATTACTGGGTGACTATAGATAATGGCGATATGCACTGTCTCTCAAAAAAACAAGGAGAAAAGAATTTCAAAGCTCTCACCATAAAGAACTAATCAATGTTCAAGATAGATATGTTAAGTCTGATTTAAACACTGGACAATCAGTACATGTATATAGTCATAACATAGAAACCCAACAAACATGTATGATTATTTATATCATATTTTCTCTAAAAGAAAATGAAGAAATACTTATCAAACAAAAAGTTATGTTAGTAAGAACTTGCATTTTGTGTGTTCATGTGCAGGTATTGCAGTACCATATTTTCATGACTTGAATAAAGTTTGTTAATTCATCTGAGCTGTTGACTACCTATCGCTTTTTCCCAAAGCAGTTCCCTTAGAGTCCTCGAGTTTCAGAAATATGTACCTCTCTGTAATTAGCAGCAACCTTCTTCCAGAAAGTGCTCCATTCTTCACTTCCATGAAGTGGGATTTGTGAATTTTGCCATTTTCTTATATGATGCCATGATGCCCTTCCCCACCGCACCCCATCTTAGAGTGGACAGGTTCAGTCATCACTAATACACAGTGCATCTTCTCCGTGACTTCTTGTAACACACACACACACACACACACTCACACACACGGAGAGAGAAAGAGTTTTCTTTCCTACTGGAATTTAAAGCATAAAACAAAACATGTGCCCTCTCTGAAGTCCTACTCTTGCCAAGTGAAGGAAGCTACAGCACAGTAGGGAGAGGGGAGGGATTTAACTAAGCAGATGGAGAAGTAGGAGTAAGAAACTGAAAGAAAGTCTTGGTGCAGTAGAGGTGCTAAAAGGCAGCTGCTCCCCACACCCCAAACCCTTCCTGCTCTTCCATGACTGTGCGATCTTCCCTTGCATTCCATGAGCAACTACTCCAAGGCCCGTAGTGTTGGTTTCTATTATGTTGAACGTACCTGCTATAAAGCTTTCCACCCAAGTGTTCTGCTAAGGGTTATCTTCCAAAAAACACTTTCATCGTGATGACAATTTTCTGAAATTAAGAGTGGTGATGGTTGTACAACTCTATATATAAATTACAAAACAAAACAAAACACTGAGCTGTACATTTTTAAAAGTGAGCTTTATAGTAAATCTTATCTCAACAAAGTGATATATAAAATATATAGGTATATATAAGCTTCCTTAAATAAGAGACTTATCACAATTTCTACGTATTTTAGATAAAATGTACATTTTCCAATTTTTCTATCATTTAGTGCCCTTTGTCCATAACACATATAATCTCCAAGTATGCATTTTTGCTTTCCAATATAGTTGTTTATTTTCCTACAGGTATCACATGCTGTTTCCCCAATCTTCATCTGTGACTTTCTGACCAAACCATACTAATGTTTTTAATCATCTAATTATCTAAGCAGTTGTCACTTCCACTTGCATTGCTATTGATTGATTAACCAAATGGCCATGATGTGAGATGGCTGACACTAAGTAGAATCCAGTATGTGTCCAGGACCACATATTGCTTATTTTTGATTTTGATATTTGATTCAAAGAGACTACTTTTTGAATAATCTAGAAATGTATCATGGTGCTTTGACATCATCAGTATCTTGATATTTTATGTCATTTTAAAGTAATTCATTCTGACTTTACAAGTACTTACAAAATATTTCTAGGTTAAACCAAGTCACATCTTTGCCATAATTTTATTTGCAATAGTATATTTATTAGCATAAATTTAGTCCTATAAAATATTATTTATAAAATAAATTTGTAAAACTGAATGAAATAAACAAAGAATTCAAAATACCTCCCTATTTTTCTTTCAAAAATGATTACTAAAAATCTTATGGGTAGAGAACAGTTTACTCCCAGGCCAAAAGCCTGTCTGTGATTTATTGTTTTCATACTCCAAGAATGACAATTACAAAGGCTTCCCCTGGCAGGTCTTTCCCTCACCAGTCACAGTGCACAGCCCTTGCCAGGGAGGCGCTGAAGGGAGTCGCCTGCCAGGGCTGGAGACCCCGGACTTCCTATAAGTGCTTTCATGCATATTTATATCCCTAGCCCAGCTGCCTCCATTCTGAGGCCTGTTTATTGGAGGCTTTGACCAAGGGCATGCTGAGGTGAAATGATGAAGTGTCTCTCTGAGACTCTTTGATGGAGGATGGGGGAACCTTAAGGACAACACCTCCACTATGACTCAGTACTCAGTACTTTCCCCCAGCTAGCCTCTGCCAGGTCCTTAACATGATAGGACACTCTTCCAGGCTTCCACATTAATGAGACATTCACCAGGATGCCAGAGAGATTTTTTACCCTCTCCTCAGTTCCATGAAATAAAATGAAATGAATAGTGAAGAGCCTCTTCCAGTTTATCCTCTTGCATATGGTATGATAGTGATGAACAGCCAATTGTTCTTTTTTGCTTGTTTCTAATGCACTATAATTTATTTTGTTTTTTTTTCTATATTTTTACATTTACCATTATAATTTACAGAATGGTGCATTTATCCACTTATAAAATATAACAATAGAATTTGACCAATATCATTGGGCTTGATGGTTTGTTCGGGTTCTCTGACACCTGGCAGGTCAGCTCTCCCCAGCTCCTCTCACCTCTGGACATATACAATCTTTTGTAATAGTTCATTTTCCCAGTATATTCACAGCTACATTTGGTATTTACCAGGTCTAAAATAATCTCTGAAACAAAGCATGAATTTAGAGTTGCTATTAATACTATTCAAATTATTTGCACTAACCTTTCCTGACCTTGTCTTAACTAGACTTGTATTTTAGTCAGATGATTGCTACCATTATCAAAATACCTGGCAAGAACAATGTAGTGGAGGAAAAGTTTAGTCTGACCCATAGTTTCAGAGGTTCAGTTTATGGTTTGACTCCACAGCTCTGGGCTCAAGATGATGCAGAGCATCATGGAAGAAAGACATGACAGAGAAAAGCAGAGAGGGATATATCAACCAGAAAGCTCACACAACAGGGATGAAATATAACCCCCAAAGATGTGCCCAAGGCCTACTTCTAGCAGCCACATCCTACCTATGGTTACCATCCAGTTAATCCATATCAGTGGATTAAACCACTGATTAGGTCACAACTCATAATCTAATCATTTCACTTGGGAAAACTCTTGTATTGTCTCACACAAGAGCTTTGGGGAGACAATCGTATCTAAACTAGAAAAAAATTGTGTATCTAATATTGATGAGAACAGCATTCAATTTTTTTTCATTTCAACTGTATACATATATTCTCTGTTCAGTCAGTTGTGTTACATTATCTAATTTAAATGGAATTTTTATATGCAAGTTTTTTTTTAAAAGCACTCACATCATTTATACAGTTAAGACATGTTCAAGCAACAAATTAAATTGTGTCTGTTATGCTTGATGACAATTTCGCTAGTCATGTAAAGTTATTTTGGTTTGTGTTATTTGGACAAAATGTTTTAGTGCATTCCAACTGTTAGCTCTTGCAGAAATATGTCGAAGCAAAGAAATGTAGATATTTGTCCTCATATATGATCTAAATATGATAGAAATAAAAAAGTTTATCAAGGAACACCGGTTTTAGAGTGTCTTGAAATATTTAAAATATCCATGAAATCCTGGCTTTCATTCAGAATTAAGAGTACTCTAGAATTAGCAGCTCTGGGTGCCTTCCCACAGAAATAAACTTTGAAATACCTTTAGTTAACACTTCAAGTTGAAAATTGATTCATAAGGCGAATTGTGCTATGCTTCTGCAACTTGCCCATATTCAACAAGAAACAGAATGTGAATAACTGCAGAAAAGCCTTTCAGAGAATCTTTTAGCTACATTGTTGTCTTTAGCTCAGCATGGCAAGTGCCAAATAAAATCTGTGTCAAGCAAAACATATCCTGTCACCACTTAGTAATTCTCCTTATATGCAGCATTTGTCAAAAGCACACATGCCAGTTAACACACGCATGCCCACACAGAGGATCTCTAAAACCTGTAGAGCTTTCCATCTTCTCTGAAGCCCCTGAACTTTGCTTGTTTTCAGTGTTCAGGACAGCAGTACTTGGGACTCTGTGACATCTTTCCTGCTGACACTTTATTGTGTACCTTGGTTTACATGCAATGTAGCTGTCACAATGAGGAAGGAAGTCCTACTTTCGGGAAGTTTTTTTTTTTATTATTATTATTTGCTTGACAATTGTAATGAAAAATCATCTTTGTTTGATGTGAGCAACTTTTCTCACATACAATATATTAGGAATAACAGCAAAAATGTCATTCTTCTGTTTTCATCACGTTTTTTAAAATTAAGTTTTCTCTAAATATATCTAATAAAAGACAGCATATTTTCACTGTGTAAGTTCTATAAAACTGAACCATAAATGTCCACTGAATAATTGTTCATTTAGAAATGCTCTCATCAAACCAACTATCTCAAGAGTGCTTCAAAATTTTGTATTTTAGTTTTGAAAAAACTGTTTTTCTGTTTTATTCCTCACTGAACATTAACATTAATTTTTAAAAATTAGCACTCAAGGTCAATTTTAGAAAACAACTATAACTTAAATTAAAAAGAAAATCCAGTGCAGCCAAACATAGTCTAAACTATAAGCGGAAACAAAATATCTGTTCAAGTTTTCTTTATAAATTACATATTCTATTAGCCTACATATTGAAATGTCCTACTTTTACATTTTCTTTACTCAGCCATTAACTATATATATTTCTTAAATAAAAGATAGAAAGATATTGTACATTTGTTATCTAGTTGTAGAAATTTGAGTTACTACTGAACATTTATTAAATGTGGAGTATTATGTCACACGGAAGGATATACTTTTAGATAGCTAATTCAGATCTTCCTCTTGCCTCTGAGTACTAAAGCAGGTTACTTAACCCAACCATGACTTGGTTTCCTCATCTATAGCCTTTTCAAACTAGCTAGCTCATTTGAAACACTGGAAAGCAAATTGACTACCCCTGTTATTTTATGTTGATACAATTTTGAAATAACTATCTGAAGTTCTTAGACATATGATTCCTAATTTCATTAACCATGTATTTGTATATGAACATAGATCTTAAATTAGAAAAAAAATTTTTGTAGGGACCCATTTATTAAAGGGCTTACATTTCTGGCACATGGATATACCTAGTACTTTAAAAAGAGAGAACATATGAAAACTAGATTCATAAGCTACTTTGTGATAGACAAATGGATATAGTCTGTAGTATTTAACTCATGATCTCTAAAGTACTGGATGTCATGTTGTCCAGAGTCTTATAAATCTATGAAATCTATACTGGTATCTGTTTTCAAGCATTATTTATTAATTCCAGCTAAAAGCAATCCACATGGCAAAGCAAACCCCATAGATTTTTGGATTTTAGGTTGTTGTTCTATTCATAAAATAAAACCAAGAACTACCCATCCTTGATGAGCTGATCATGGAAGAAAATAGGCAATAATTGCAAATGGACATTGAAAAAATTGAAAATTAAATTTTGGGTTGATTTTATAGGCAGCCTAAAGCTGCAGCCTCTCCATGAATGTACTGAATAACAAGCTGCAGCGTAAACACTGTCTTTTTTATTAGGCATAAAAAGTAAAACCTTTGTAGCTGGGTGCAGTGGCACACCTGTAATTCCAGTGACTCGGGAGGTTGAGGCAGGAGGATCACAAGTTCAAAGCCAGCCTCAAAAATATAGAGAGACCTTCAGAAACTTAATGAGACTCTTTCTCAAAATAAAAAAATAAAAAGAGCTGGGGGATGGGGCTTAGCTGGGGGATTGAACCCTGGTGACCCCTCGGAAAAAAAAAAAAGAAAGAAAAAAAATAAAACCTTTGTGAAAACATCTTTGCTTGAGTTTTAACTAGGCTTTAAGGTCCTATTATTAAATATATTAACATAATTATATTTTCAAAAATAATGATCATCGAGTCCACTTGCTAGTAGAAGCATCCTTTTGATAACCAATTACAATAAAACATGTCTTAAGACCATACAGAAGCTTTCTAACTAAACACATGTTTTATTTATGACATTATTCTGAATTTTAGTATAAAATAACTCATGATAAGAAATAAACCAGGGAATTTAGGTTGTAAAATGAAATAAGTAGAGAGCAATCTCTAGTATTGAAAAGCAAACAAATAAAGCAAACACACACACACACACACATTAAAAGAAGATATTTTTTTACTTAAGAAGACCAAAGGAAAAATAAAAGCAGCTTTAAACATTTAATATTTTACATAATAGACATAATAGATTGTAGCAATCAGAATTATTGATCACATAGACAATGAGATTGCCAAAGCAAACTACCTGCTTCTGAGTTTAATAGCCTCTTCAAGAACTGGGAAATAATGGGAACAATTAATTCTGAGTTCAGAATAATCTGAAGCATAACAGTTAAGTTGAACATAAGCAGTGTGCTCATGATGTGATATTTTACAAATACATTTTTATGGACACAGAGAAACTGACTGATTAGTTTTGGGGTCATTCTTGGGACCCAGATAATTCTGACAGCTAGTTTGGGGTTTTTCATCTAGAAAGTATAGCTGTTTGTGCATACAGGAAACTATTTCACATTTTCTAGATATTGTAAGAGATCTTCTCTAAAATGAATAACCATGAAATTTTTAGCTTCCTTCAGTTTGTTTGTGGTTTGTTTTTATCTGCTTAGTTTTATACTTTGTCCAAGGTAAAATCTTAACTTGTGAAGGGTGATACAAAATTTGTGTCACGCAAATTACCAGGAGTAATAAAATTTAACAAGAATAATGATTATTCTTAGATTTTGCAACTGTAATCACCAACCTCAAGTCTCTGATAAAGCTTAGAATAATTTAGTGGTAAACTCAATGATGATTAACATTTTTGAAATATGACAATCAAGGAAGATGAAAATCAGTCTGAAGAAAAATTTAAATAGTATTCAAGTATGCTAGAGATTGGAAGCTAACTCTATGTTTTTTGAGTGTTAGTGTTCTTTATTTATGATGTGATAAAACCACAATTGGTAAGCCGTAGAATACAAATGTTTGCCAACAGGGAAATGTTTTTCACTCCTAAAATTTCAGAGCTCAGTACAATTGGTGGCACATAGCACATTCTTGATAAATATTTATTGAATAAATGAAACCATGTTTTCCAAGTATCAGAAATACATGGTTGCATCTTTATCCAATGCAAGTTGAGAAAAATATATTTGTCTTACATTCTAGAAATTCCGAATCTAATCTCCTGAAGAGAGAGTGATAAAACTGTTATTTTATTGGCAATATAAGAAATTTATAAATTAATATAATATTATGTGCTTGTTGTTCCAAGTTACTTTGACATTTAATTGAAAGCTGAAAGATCAATGTTTGGCCATTAGCAGTGGCACTGTAATGCTTACTACTTGGTAGGCTGAGGCAGGAGAATCATAAGTTCAAGGCCAGTGTCAGCAATAACCTAGGGAGAATTTGTCAATGTTTTTTTAAAGGGGCTGTAGCACCCCTGAGTTCAATCCCCAGTAGCACACATGCATAGAAAGATAAATATTTGGAAAATATATATGTATACAATATCTATGCACAATTTTATACATAGTTATCTTTATATATTTGTCAACTTTGCAAATTTATTATGCTATTCAAAAATTTGCATGTAATCCTTGACATTTTCCAATACATTCACATAGGTGATTTGAGTTTAAACCAGCACATTTACTTTTATCCCTCAACAAGATTAGTGTAAGTATTTGTCCATTTTCTAGGGAAATGGGAGGAATTTAACCTAAAAACCAGTCCAGAATTGATGAAGGATACCCAAATCCTACATTCCCCAAATGACTGAGCAAAGACATTCTTGAATTCTTTCCATAGGTATTATTGCTTGCATTCTTTTGGAAGAACTGTGAATTTTGCCTGGGTTGGTTTTCACTCTCCAGAAGTGACATATGTTAGTTTGCTTTTATTCCTTTCTCACATTCTCATCTGACTGGTCTGAAAGGAGGAGGAAATGTTGAAAGGAGGAGGAAATGGATAGGTCTACATCACTTGTTAATGAAAAAAGAAATAAAGTACTACCAGAACTAAGATACAATAAAGAAAATGGTCACTCCTTTACCTTGCTGCTCAGGGAAAGCAGGAGTTTTAGGATTTCCATAAATTAGTGTGCTGGAAGTGTTTTCATATCCTGCTCTCTGAAAGTAAAACCCTGATTTGAAGAGAGCTGATTTCCACCGTGAAAAACTCCCCTCTGTTCTTCAGTGTTAGCTACTGTAGAGCCAGATCCTTTACATTATGGACTATTTTTCCATAGGCTCATTATTTAATATCAGTTTCATGCAAAAGTACAAATGATATGCTCAAGGGAATTACAAGGTAGATAATGAAAAAAGAAATAAAATGTCACTGTTGGAAAGGTAGGTTTCCAATGAAACAATCATATAGATACATTATTATTTTATGATAATACAGCCTCGGATGTATCATAAAAGGAATAAATTCCACAAAAGTACCCTGCAAAGCCAACAGTGCCTGAAGGAGATGATAATTAAGAAGTGCAGGAAAGACTACACCACAGAATATCGTACATATTCACTATAATAAATGTTTTCATTCAAGAAAAAATGTTAGAAAGAAAAACTAAATAATAATTGAGCTTAGCATTGTAGGCCAATTTTTAGCTGGGAGCAAATGTGTAGTACAGATATATAAATCTCTCCACAAAGGTGTTCAATGATGGAAATCCTTAGGGGTGCAGTCTACCAATGTTAATTTACTACTCTATGTAAAGGGTTGCACTATACTTTATTTATAATGAAGTGTCTAAATGCTCACTTTTACAAAGGAAATGAGAAAAGAGCAGGAGTTTGTTGTTCCTTGGAGTTTAGTGCAATTTATTCCCTTTACCTGAACATGTCATGGATTTTCCTTTATCATATTTCTCTTATTTAATGACTGAAAGCGTGCCAGAGAGAAAAGGTATAGACTGAATAAACACAGTAATTTGAATTCTAGTCTAAAAGTATTTGCTGTGCTAAAGTGGCAAGACACTTAACACCTCTGGAATTCAGTTTCCTTAACTGCATAGAATGTGGACATTAACCGTAATAGTTACCATACGGTGCATTGTTGTAATTTTTGAGTTACGCTAATAATTTTAGAAATATACTCTAATAAATTTTCAAACAACATGAAAATTCAGATATTCCTATTTTTAACAGATAAAAATCTGGGACACAGATCATCTAAATTCTTTACTGAAAGTCACAGGGCAAGCCAGTGGCAGAGAAGAGATTGAATTTAGAGATCTGATTCCCCAGCTCCTATTGTTCATCTCCTCATTCATTTCATAATATTTGCTGAGAATTAAATGGATATGAAATGCTGTCATTGTGCTTAGTACGTAGCAGGAAATCAGTAACTAAAATATATTCTTACGTTTCTAAAGATTCTATGTTGAGAGGATGCATAGTATTTTATTCAAGATAATCATTAAAAATGTCCTACTGGGCATTTTAATCCTGTTCATGAGATTCATCAAAAGTGTACAGAAAAAAAATTAAAAGGATAGAAGTAGGGAAGGTAAAAGAGAGAGAGAACTTATAGAAATTACAAATTGAACTTATAGAAATAGCAGGACATGTCCTTCAGCACCAAACCTGCTATTAAACTCTAGAGGCGCATGCTGGAGGCACATCCATCTTCACTGTCACCTTCTACAAACTATGATTGAGTAATAGATGAGTATTTGCATAGAGCACTATATTCCATCACTGGCGTGTCAGTCCACAGTGCTGACTAAGTGAATTGTGTTGCTCCCTGATTAACTTGAAATAAAGAGGACCATCATTTCCATCAACATTTATCAAAGCTTTGTGGCTCAGGCTAAACAGCCGGTGCCACAATTATTTCTGGAGTTAATTTCAGAAATTCCAATTTATCAGCTGAATTAGTTTCTTAGATTTTCAGGGTTGTGCTGCTGATTATACTCTCTGATAACTTCTGCAGAATATTTTCAAGCATGTTGCTGAAAACTCTGTCTCGATACATAAAATCACCTCAGTGAAACACAGGACTGAATTGTTACTCTTTGTTTTCATGGTCATTTTATAGTAAGGAAGTTCTTAAAATGGTTACCAAAGCATTTACACAGTGTCATGTCTGGGATGGACAAGTAAAGTAAATGCCACCATTTTTGAACTACAGATCTGCAAACGATAAGTTGACAAAGGATGAAATATGAAACATTACTACAACTGCAGAAGATTGGTTTTCTTTTACCTTTTACCAAACTTTGAATTATACCTTGTTTGAATACCTGTTTTGGAAGCAAACAATCAAACTTGGAAATCTTTCAGATGTGGCAAATGTGAGTACACAGATTCTTACCTATGTAAGTTCTGGAATTCAGAAAAAAGCAATACACCAGTATTGCTGGGAGCATAGCTTATTGGTAGAGCACTTGCCTAGCATGCACAAAGTCCTGGGTTCAATCTCCAACACAACCCCAAACCCCACAAACAAACAAAGCATCAACAAACTGTATGCCAAAATACAGTTGAAAATTTGAGAATCTTTCTCCAAAATTCATAGTAGTATCATATCCCCAAATGTCACTAAACTAAAGCCTGATGTGATACCTTTGATCTTTTTATTCTGGAATAATTCACTGTTTTCACACTTTATTTTCCTTCTTAGATCTTGTAAAAAACTTTGTTTTTGAAATACTGATCAGCTTATCATCTATTTAGAATCCTAAAAATAGGTATAAAGATCATCTATCTGTTGATTAGACGTCTGGTCAAATTTCACAAACTCCTTTTTCCACAACATATCTGATGTCAGTCATTGAAAGGAGAGGCCTGGTGACAAGCGAGGGCTGACTGTTGGGGTCAGTGTCAGCAATGAAACAGGGAACCATGGAAACCATGGGGACAAAGAGCCCCTGCTCACCTGAAGGTAGTCATTAACTAAGAACTTGTGACTCTTGGGCAGAAAGGGTGTAGTCCAGGATGTCCACAGTGGAAAAAGGTGATCAATACATAGTGTGCAGTGGTGAGAGACTTAATAGGCTTTTAGATATGTACTGGATGAATCCCACACTTTAAAAAAAATTCAGTTTAGTGTGAACGTAACGATTCCCCAAATTACAAGAGCAAAAGGCATGTAACTGACTTTAACTTTGGAGAATTTTCTAAAATAGAATTGTATTACAAAAAAATCTGTCAAATAAAGTTATAGTACATTCCAATTATTCCTGAGTAAATAAGAAAGTCAATATTTAACACTGAATTACAGAAATTTAAAAACAAGGTTTTTCTAACACAAGGAAGCATAAAAACAATACTCACAATTGGATAATGCCTGACATTGACAACAAATAATACAACATAAACAGTTTCAGAATTTAAAGGATACTTTTTATGTTGTCCTAAATATTTTACATGGAGTCATTCTATTCTTTTTCTTTTTTTATTTATTTTTATTTTTTATTTTTGCTACCAGGGATTGAACTCAGGGGCACTCGACCCCTGAGCCACATCCCAGCCCTATTTTGCGTTTTATGTAGAGACAAGGTCTCACTGAGTTGCTTAGCGCCTCGCCATTGCTGAGGCTGGCTTTGAACTCGCAACTCTTCCTGTCTCAGCCTCCCAAAGTGCTGGAATTACAGGCTTGTGCCACCTCACCTGGTTTAGAGTCGTTCTATTCTTCCAGCTTATATATGAGAAAGCTGAGGCATATATAAGAAAATGACTTGCCAAAGGCAAGTCAATAATAAAGTTCTAGAATAAGACTTGAGCACACTTCTCCCTTCTTTCTTTCCCTCTGTCTTTGCCCAATTCCTCTTTTTTTTCTCTTAATTTAATACTCATTAACTTGTTAATATGAGACACACATACATGCACCTTGTTTTTTGAAGATGATACTGAATTTGGAGATGTTTCCCATCAACCTGTCGGGGTCTCCTTTCCTTTTTCTTAATAGCTACGTAATATGATAATGTGCAGAAATCACACTTGCTCTAACTCACCTCTGAGACACATAGAGTGTAGTGGTTTACACGCAGTCTCAGCTGTGCACTAATTGCACACATTGCACTGATAGCAAATTCCACAATCATGCTGTAAAATGGGGCTAAGAAGATACAGTTGGTGGGGGTCATTATGCAAATTAAATTAATTAATACTTTAAAGCATATAGAATAGACTCTACTGTATTAACACATTATGTGAGTGTTATTGATAAATACTGAGGAGTAGTTTCTTTTTATTATTTCCAAGTTGCTGATATTATAAACAATGCAAGTTCATCAAAGAATATAGCATTTCTAATTTTGGTTATTCCCAAACTGTTCCTGAAAATGTGCTGGTTTATATAAGAAATATACTTAATAGTTTTTAGTATTGGCTCACTTTTAAAAATATTTTTGAAAATATTTTAAATTTTATTTATTTAATTATAAGTAAGTTTAAAAAAGAAGTTTGAATAGCTACATCTGGTAATTTTAAATAGCCAATTTCTCATTTACATTTTTTACATAATTGCCAGCCATATTTATTTCATACTTTTCTCATGAATTTGTTCTTTGTTTATTAATTAATATTAAAATTTTGGGGAATTTATATCTCATATTTCCCAGGATTTTACTGTATTTGTGTATTTCTACATTTAATTTTTAAAATAAATTATGTACTTAATTTGTAAATTTTCATTTATTGTTCCAGGGAAGAACATATTATTTTTATTAAAGGTTTTTTAAGATTTTAATTTTCTAGTTACCATAAATACTAAACAACTTTGTTACTTTTTTTTTAATTTTTTTTTTTTTTAGTTGTTGATGGACACAATGTCTTTATTTTATTGCTTTGTATGTGGTGCTGAGGATCGAACCCAGGGCCTCACGCATGCGAGGCAAGCGCTCTACTGCTGAGCTACAATCCCAGCCCACAAATTTGTTGCTTTGAATACTTTTTAGAACTATAAGGATCAAACATTGTATTTTAATTTTCTGGTCACACATAATAAACCTAGTGTAAAAGACAAATACTTCATACTATAAAATATGTGCACTGTTTGAAAAAATACTATGAATTAAAGTAAGTTAATTTGCATTCAAATTGATCTTATTCTTAAAATAATAATACTAAAAAAAAAATTTAGGGTAGCCAAACTGTGGGTTAATTAGTTGGATATCACAATGGACAATATTCTCCCTTTTTCCTCAGTCATGTTAAAATAACAACTCAGCTGAAATTCAAATGTATTACATACAGCTCCAGTCATTTTTCATTTGTCAATGAGCCATTAGACACTGCATTATTTTATTAAGAGTATGTTGTTATTCTTTAATGCTTTGTTTCCTAATAATTCTTTCTTGTATTCGACAAATAGTGCCATCATTCTTTGAAACAAATAATAACTGTTATGCTTTGGCAAAGAGTGCATCACAATTATACCTAAACTTTATCTTTCTTTCATTAGAGCACCTCCCCTTTACCTTGTATTAGTAGAAGGCAGCAGAATGATTTCATGCTTCTGGAATGCATTTTGAAGGACGATCTAAAGATCACCTTGTGATATACTCAGCATTAATTCAAGTTATGGCACGGTCTTCTTATTTGAAATGGTAGCCTTACAGTTAGTTTAGCACAAAGGTTATGGTAAAATAGTTAAGCTGAAATAATTCATAAAATTACTCTTAAAATTCACACAACAATGTGGATTATCTCAAGTACAAGCTAACAATGAGAATATTTTGTATTTTGGTAAACCAACAAGCACTCAGTACTTAAAAGAAATTTTTCGAATATGAAATTCTAGTATCAGTGACTAAAGAAGATAGAGGAGAAGGATCAAGCTAAATAAATGATTTGTTTCAGGTACCATGGACCTGCAAATAGCACAGATGTGAAATTCATCTGAAACAGGAACTTAGAAAAGCAAATTCTCTGAGTTGGGGATATAGCTGTGTGGTAGAGCACTTGGCTCAGTTGCAGGAGGCCATGGGCTAGATACCCTTCACCACAAAACAATAAGATTCAGAGAGAAAAAACAAAGAGGACTAGGCCACGTTAAAAAAGATACATTAATATAAAATAACAAATGAACTTTCGAACACATAAGCAAGAATGCTTTGTATTAAACTGAATTCCAAATTTAGAAATTGGATTAAATATAGAGCATGTTCAGTAACAACAAAATATGTATGCTACAGGAAAGATCCAGAAGCATTTCTAAATTGTAAAGGGAAAAACAAAACATTTTATTCACTCTTTATCTCTTTATATTAAGAAAGCTATGTTTGTTTTCATTTGCTTGTGGAGTCAAATTTACTATTACATTATTTTGACATGCTATCTATTAATTTGCACTTTTACCAAATACTAGTCTCCAAGGTGAAATACAGATGATTTTAAAAATACTTTTTTTAAAAATTTGGACAACATAGAAATAAAGAGAAAATATTTTATTTGTGTGTGTGTGTGTGTGTGTGTGTGTGTGAGTGTATGTATGATTGACTTCAGATTCTAGGAAAAAATACATATATGTGTGTGTCATTCATTCTTCTGTCATTTGAAGTTGCTGTCATGAATAAAGACCCTTACTAGTGAATCTTTAGAAATGGAGACATAAAGCTGATTTTTTAAAAGAATTTTGTTTTGTATTTGCTTTGTATTCACTTTTCTTTGTCAGTGCAGCAGATATGAATGCAGGGCCTCACTTTGCTAGGCAAAGGTTCTACCCCTGAGCCACACCTGCAGTGCAATAAACTGCATCTTGAAGTTGCAGACAGGGAAAGGAAAAGGCTTATTAGGCAAAGAAAAAGTTGTGTAAAAATATCAAGGCAGAAATCATACCAAGTCCAGGGGAAAGGCATTATTACTTCAGTTTGATCTACATGTCATTTACTGGTGAGGACGACATCAATAAGGCTGAAGCTGGCAAAGGGTAAGACACAGCGGAAGGCACAATTAGGAGAGTGAGAAGAGAACTCACAGAATGGGAGAAATCTTCGCCAGCAACTCTGCTGACAGGACTAATGCCCAGAATATATTAAAAAGACTCAAAAACTTAGCACCAGGAAAACAAACAACACAATCAATAACTGAGTAAATGAACTAAACAGACATTTCTCAAAAGAAGAAATATAGATGGCTAGCTAAAATATTTTTAAAAATATTGTTTAACATCTTCATTAATCGGGAAATGCAAATAAAAACCACACTAAGATTTCAGTTAACTTCAGTTAGAATGACAATCACCAATAACACAAATATAAAATTCTAGAGAGGATCGGGGAGGAGGAACATTTACTACTGTTAGGTGTTAACATTTAACACTGTTAGTGTTATTGTAAATCACTACAACTACTGTGCAAACAGTACGTTGATTCTTCAAAAGACCCATAGGGGAAACACCAAAGACCTGGCTATGTGACTCCTTGGTATTTACCCAAAAGAATTAAAGTCTGCATTCTAGAGTGATACCTTCATAACCCCTGTTTATAGCAGCACAATTCATAATAGTCAAGTTATGGAACTAGACTAGATATTTTTAAACAGAGGAATGGATAAGGAAACTGTGGTATGTATACACAATGGAGTTACATTCATAAAGAACAAAATTGTGTCATTTTCAGGAAAGCGGATGGAACTATTTCATATGTTCGGTGAGATTAGCCAGGCCCAGAAAGTCAAGGGATTCCTTATTTCTCTTGAATGAGGAAGCTAGTGAGAAAAAAAGGTGTAAGTGACCTCATGGAAGTAAAAATGAGACCAATTGGATTACAGTATGAGGATTAGTGGAAAACAGGAGGAAAATCGAAGGTACAGAATGAAATAGGCCAAATTAAGCTATGTGCAAGGATGAATATATCACAAGGATGCCTACCATCATGTAAAATTATAATTCACCAAGAAAATATTAAGCATTTTTAAATGCAGAAATATTTGAAGCCATATAAATTTGGTATTTCCTTCAGTAAGTGTGAAATATATGAAAAAGGACTATTTACAGAAATCTGTTTAAATAGTAGACACCGAAAGAACCCACTATGAAAGACACAGAAGAACAATTAGAGATGGAAGAAGTTGACTTCAGGTTTCATACTGTGGATGCCAAGGAAAGAATGCAATAATGACCAGTATTAAATGTCACAGAGAAATCTAGTGATGGGTAGTATTCCAAGGCTCTGGTACAGTGTTAGAGCAGTATTAGCTGAGCGACAAGATACCAGGCTGCATGGTTGAGAGAATGTAATCTTGTGTACACTTCTTGTGGAAAAGCTCAGTTCTGAAGAGAATAGATAAGACTGTCATGAGAGTTCACAAGGGGTCATGAGCATTTTTATATAAATAAAAAGAAGGAACACATGGAAAGAGATAAGATGAAGAGAAGAGAGCATAAAAGATGAAGCAAGACATTCTCAGTGATAATACAGACATTAATAGGAAAAGTATGAAGCCGAATCAAGTGTCTTTATCTAGTTGAGGGAGAAGGAAAAGAAAAATGCTGCATATCATATGAACAAAAGAAAGAAGGAGTTCCAGAAGCAATCCTTTTTCCATTCCTAAGAGGGTATGTTGCAGATGTCATATCATGGCTCAAGTGTTTTGCAGTTTTAATTAAAGACTTATTAATAGCAGGAGCAGAGAGAGAAAAGAAACATAAAATATAAGATTGCCTTATTTCATAAGATTTACTGACTCCCAAAAGAATCGGTGTAGAACGCAGTTTAGGAAGGCAGACAAGGACCCTGAAGGCAACATCACCAAATTGATAGCAGGTTGGCTCAGGATCCCTTCTAGTTTTCAGATACCATTTCCAGCTCAACAGAATGTGTTTCCTCAATCAGTGTTTCCTTCTAACTTTTCAATGTCTTCAATATATTTTCATCCTGAAACTCCCTAACTGATCTATAACTGACATCTACTGGGACATTCTGGAATGGATCAGTATTTGGCTAGTGCATGTTTCCTTTAAAAAAATAGTTTATTGTGGTACATCAAAACAAACTCTAGAATAGATGTTTGGGGGCAAATAATACTGGATGCCTGACACACTTCTCTTTGTCTGGACCCGAAGTATGAACTTGTCTGGATGAAAAGATGAACCTCAGTGAAATAAGACATTATAAATTGAAGACATGTGCTTTGAAAATGAAACTAGATATGTTATGTTTAAAAAGGTGGAAGAAATATGTTGTGATACATTACAGTAATGGAATGTCAAAATAATAAAAGAAATTTTAAATCTACATTTTCTAGTAAAATATTCATGACAATGTCCACTTCCTTTCTTTTTCCTTTTCAAATTTTTCTCTTTTCTTTCACAAAATCTAATGTGCAGGGTTTCATTATTATTCAGAAAATAAAACTTTCATGTTTAAAAGTAACAAAAAAATATATGCTATGCCAGACTGCCACAACAGACGGACCCCTTATTGAGCTTGAGACCAATCCAGAATATTCTGCCAGTATAATCTTTTGTGCCTAATTTACTCAAAAAGAAATCTTCGGAAAATAAATAAAAATTATACATGGCTTTTTGTGTCTTTGTACTTTCGTTACTGTGTGCAATTATATATGACTTTGGCAGTTGTAGCAAAACTGACTTCCAAGTATCAATTTCTTAAACTAATAATAAAAATAAAACTTTTGCATATTAAGCCAAATAAAGACTAAGTTATCATCTTAATAGAAGCATTAGAATCTTATTTCTGCCCATTGATGTAAAGAAAATGCCTTGAATTAAAACACAAGTAATGATAAGAAAACCAAATTTTAATCATTTTCTATAAGACTGTTAAAGCAATTGAGCAAGTGAATCACAGAAAGAGATAATAGTATTTGAGAAGCAATTAGTAAGAATCTAGATGACATTTTTATGTGAACTAGGTCTAACATTAGCATTTGGAACCCTCTAGACTGACACAGATATGAATAAAATTAAAATTTTCTCTGAAGAAACTTAGAGTTAAGGGATGAATGACAAGGATAAAAACAGTAATCAGTGCTGAGGTAAAATAAAAACGTTCTAAAACACGCCATGGGGGACTTGAGGAGGAACTATATGGTTTCCTGCAGGAAACAAGTAGACTTCCTCATGGAAATGACATTTATCCCGAGAGTCAAGAAATGAAAGGGAGTACACAAAATGGATGGAGAGGGCTAAGGATATAAAAGTTCACGAAAAATCACAGAAATGTGAAACAGGATGCAGATGTTGTGAGCGCACACACACACACTCCTACCTCCTAGTGTCTTTTTTTAATGTGTGTTATTTGGTTATTTCCACAGGGGAAAAGTCTATCAGGTGTGCTGTTCTAATACATAATGTAGATTTCATCTGTGGCAAGATGTGACAAGGGGAAAGGGGGAAAAAAGAAATATAACTTGGTAGAAAAAGATATATCATACATTTTTTGTGCCTGAGGCTATTCTTATAGAACTAAGGAACAGAGGAGCAAAGAATGAAGTACAACATAGGAAGTTAAGGAGCCACTCTTGAAAGACTTTAAAGAGAATTAACCTTATCTATGACTTAAAATTTTGAAAATGTGAATGAAGAATGTGTTTCATTTTCCACTAAGAACGACTAAGAATGCAACTTGTTAGAATATCAATATTTTTGAGATTATTTTGTACACCTATTGTAATGTTGGTGGAGGAACAATTTGTATTGCAGGGTTGTTTCTCTAGGAACAATACTCTAGAAAAAGGGTGGGAGGGGAAAAGGAGGGAAACCAACGGAAGTGGAGGATCAGGCAAGAGAGGTTCCATGAAAACACAGTCCCAAGATTTGTATCAGCTGTGTCCACAGAATCTCTAAGGCTGATATTGTAGGCATTAGTTGTGTTATGCTGGGCAGAGAAGTTCTGGATTCAAACCTCCATATGAACAATCTGTTCAATATGGGGTCTCCCAGAGGGCATGCCATTGGATGAGACAGTTCTTTTGCTGCTCTTGCAGTTAAGGCCATCCATGAATGGGGTGCCAGTTGATAGTGTCTGCTGACAGCAGTGTTGAAAACAAGACCTTTCCTGAAGGGAAATTTGAATGGGACGCCATGCCCAACTCACTACCATCTACAAATGTTCTTTAGTTATTTGAAGATAGTTATAAATTATTCAGCAGTCAGATGTTTCCAAAGCAAGTGTTTATATCTTTTCCATTTCCTTTATCATTCTGGGGAGTGCTGGGGATTAAACTCAGGGGCATTCAGCCATTGAGCCACATCCCTATCTCTATTTTGTATTTTATTTAGAGACACGGTCTCACTGAGTGGCTTAAAGCCTGGCTTTTGCTGAGTCTGGCTTTGAATTCTTTATCCTCCTGCCTCAGCCTCCAGAGCCAATAGGATTACAGGCATGCACCACCATGCCTGGCTTTCTTTATCTTTTATATTATTTTTGTATGTTTTCCCCCTTATTTCTTTCATTTAGAAGCCTAAACCTAGACCAAAGGAAAACAAAACAAACAAACAAAAAACAAAAATCTAATAAAAGCTTTGCCATGAAACTTCACATAGAATGCTGCAAAACACAAAATAACACTTAGCACTAGTAAATTTTTAAGAGTTATACAGAGAATATTCCTAAATGAAAATAAGGAAAAGAAAGTACTTACATTGAACTTAGCATATTAAAGATATTGAGTTAGACAAAATATTAGGCTCTTTATAAAAAATAATTAATTTAGCTAGTTGTTTTCTAACAATCTTTTGATCCTTATGCATTTCTTCAAAATATAACATAGAGGTAGAGCTACAAAATTAAACAGACTAGCTGACTGCTCATTTTAAGTACATGAGCAAAACTACTGAACTAAGCTAGAAAATAAAAATCACTGATCTCAAGAATATGTTCGATAGGATTATAGAGGGAATTATTGGTTGGTATGGTATTATAGGTAATTTTCCAGAAAAAGATATAAGCTAAAATATTTTCTCTCTGAGGTTGGGCTATATTTATATCACCACTGGCCTTTCCGCAGAGCATGCCATCTGCCATTCTGTAGTCCCAGAAAAGCTCTGGGTAACTTTAACACTGTCAAAGCAAAGAAGAGAGGATGCTTATAAAAGGTTACCTTTTCATCTGTGTTTTAAAAATATTTATGTCACCATTTTTCTTTGCTCATAAGAACTTAAAACACTATAAAACTTTACTCATGCTAAAGCCTGTGATAGAGATTTCTCATGCATTAAAGTGGTGCATCCCAGTTATACATATGTTCAGCAGTTGACAAAGGTCACTAAAATTTGCAGCTATAACCTTATAACCTATCTCATTTATTAAAGCACATAACATACTATCAAACAAAAATAAGTCACAAACTAATTACTATTACTGAGATCAAACAGATGTATCTTCTATGTACATTATTTGATCTTTCTTTAATACATCTAGTTTCCATGATGCCATCTAAGGGAACAAATACCTGCAGGTATATCTACATATCATACATTCAAAAACTCCAATAAAAAGAAATACATTTTTCAGCTTTGTGATTCATACATTCTTTACCTACATTTTTAAATTAAGTTTCAGATAAAGACTCATTGGATTTTAACAGTGAAAAAATAAACAACATATATATCTTTATTTCATTTGCAAAGTAATTTGGTTGTGTCATTTAGATATTTTTAGAGCTCTTTTTTAAAATAAAACTTCTGGACCTAAAGAAAAAGAAACTGAAAAGAAAAGAAAACACTGTTAGAAGTAATAATCGTAAAATAATAGTAAGTAAAATAGAAGAAGAACAAGAGAGAAAGGAGAAAGGAAAAAGAAAGAGAAAGAAAGAAAGAAAGAAAGAAAGAAAGAAAGAAAGAAAGAAAGAAAGAAAGGGAAAGAAAGAAAGAAAGGAGGGAGGGAGGGAGGGAGGGAAGGGAAGGAAAGGAAAGGAAGGGAAGGGAAGGGAAGGGAAGGGAAGGAAGGAAAGGAAGGAAGGAAGGAAAGGAGGGAATAAAAGAAAAAAGGAGGAAAAATAATTTCTGTGTAAGGAGGAAAAATAATTTGTGTAATAACATCAGTACGTCTGATTGACTTGAAATGAACTTACCTTCTTTAGTTCCTCTTACTGTTTTAAGGCACGAAAGCTCATCTACTCTTCTCCTTCCCCATGCCCTTACTGTTACACTGGTCTACAGTGTTTTGAATGCCTTGGAGTTGCCATTTGTTACTAATAAAAACAGAGGATTCTCCACTATGCGATGATGTACATCCAGTAATCTGCACAATGAATGTTTTGCTAAAATTGTTAATGGTATGCCATAAAATAACAACCTATTCGCAAAAATCAAGATAATAGATGTTTGTTAATACTCTTATTATTTTCTAGCTCAGAAATCTATCGCTGTTGTCTAATATCTGATCCTTCTATTCATAAGCAAAGTCACTAACCAGCCTTATAATCCCCCTGCCCTGAATATCCACAGAAATTTTAGCTCCAGGATCCTTTCTAACTTGACATCTACCAATTGATAGGAATTAGAACATGATTTAAAAGCTATCTTCTACCTTTTTCTCCATGGTGGCAATTACAAACACAGTTTCTTATTTCAAGCTATGGAAACTAGAGTGTATGGCAATTTCTGATTTTCTCCTATCCCTTCTAGCATGGCTTTATTTTTAGCATGGTTCATCTTAAAATTTCATTCCTGTCTCTTTCCATGTAGCCTGCTTGTATACTTCTTTATTTATTACTTTCTTTCTCAAGCTTTGGGTTTTCATATCGAATGCAAGATTTCTTAGAGAAATGGTTATCTCAAACTGGTTACATTATAACCACTAGAGACACTTTATGAAAATATATATTCCCAGATCTTTTAAAAGATTCTGAGTAAGCAGGATGGATTCTACAGTAACAGGCATTGAGAGGGAGATTGTAAGCAAAAAAAGATATGTGGGAGTACTCCCGGAAGATCAAGCAGTAAGGAAGGGAGGGAAGCGGGTGGGCCGTGGGAGCAGCTGGAAGCCCACTGTGTGGTTGGTATGGCCCTTCAAAACTATCCCTACCTCAGGCAAGGGACTTTCTATCTGCACAAAGTCCTGGGATTCTGTCTTTCCCAAGAAGAGGCATGAACCAAGGTAAAAATCTCTCTTCCTGAGTGCAAATCTCAGAGAGAACATCTGATGTTCTCCATTGCCTGTGTCTCTTGGCCAGCAACCATGATAATGTGCTCTGTTGGACAGGACTGTAAAGCCTAAGAATCTCAGACACCTCAAGTCAGGCTGTAAATTATTACCTTTGTTTCAGATCTTTACAGATTTGACCAGGGACACGAGATTGCATGATGCATATCCTGAGGATCAGGGCATAAGGAACTAACAGCCTGGAGCTATTTCCTATAAATGGGGACAGTGTTTTTTTTTTTAAATTACTCAGAACAACTTAAACTTTTCTGCAAGACATTCAGTAATCTTCTATAACTAAAAATCATTCTTCACATGCATACAACAACATAAAAACTATTTTCATGTTACAGTTTTGCATTCCTAGGGCGATTTACTTTGTTCATTCAACAGTTAATTATTGGACATTTATTAGGTGCCATTTGCAGTTCTAGGCACTGAGGTACAATATTGACAGAGCAAATATACAGAAAAAAAACCATTTTGTCAGGAATTACTTTCTAGCAGGATATGCATTATTTAAATATGTTTTTTTATCAATAAAAAACAGAATCATACCTGCCTTACATCACTAATGCCAGGGGTTGAATGGGTACATTATTCAGCCCCTCTTCCTAGTTGATATTAAGTGACTAAAAAGCAATGATTATAACCAAGGGAACTAATAGAACAGAAACAATGTGGATTTTGGAATAGTTAGATCTCTACTTTTGTAATTTTCCATTTCTTTGGTAAGTGGAAAGTTTAACTAAACTCTCTCACCACTGAATTTGAGATTTCCAATGAGTGGGTAAAGACAAATAGACCATGGAAGCAAAATGATAATCATAGTGAATTAACAGAGAAAGTGCTGAATAAAATTACTTTTTACTTTCTGCTCTAGCCATTTTATGTTGCAGAATATCAAATATAAGCAAACATATTATCATTACTCAGAATATTATTTGTTGAGAAACTAAAACATTGCTTTCACTTGGAATAAATATTTGATGATGCTAAAAAGTGTCACAATTTCCCAGTTCTATTTCATATTATTAATACCATATCAGATACTGTCTTCAATCTATTCCACCACAAACTTCATATGTGAAGTTTCAGAGGTTTACCATGCTAATATCGTTTTCAATCACAAAATTTAGTAGATTGAGGAAAAAAAGAATAAGGTAACTGGAATCTTGTGCCATTCTTCTTATAGGGGCAGTCCACAATCAAGACTGAAGAAATGAACATCTCTTCTTTATTTGCAGATCCAAGGGCTCTTTGTTCTTGGCTTACTTGTTTATTTTGTTGTGCTCTTGAAAGAAAATGTGTAAGGGCAAAGTGAGTTTGTCCATGTTTGCCAAGAACATAGTGCTCAACTGGATCTTTGCTTTAACTTTGAACCCAACGCAAATTAAAACTCAGAGCTGGGCGCAGTGGTGCATGCCTGTAATCGCAGCAGCGCAGGAGGCTGAGGCAGGAGAATTGTCAGTTGAAAGCCAGCCTCAGCAAAAAGGAGGTGCTAAATAAAATACAAAATAGGGCTGGGGATTTTTTGGATCATACCAAAAAAGAAAAAAGGAAGTAAGGCAGGAAGGAAGGAAGGGAGGGAGGGAGGGAGGGAGAGGAAAGGAAGGAGGAAAAGAAAGAAAGAAAACAACAGCAATAACAAGAAATTATTACTTAGAATAAATACGAATCAGATGTATATGTTTTCAGCCATTAAAAACATATTTCAGTTTTAGTCAAGAACAGAATAATTCAAAGTTTGTGAAATCTGCATGCTGAGAAGCATGCAGATTTCCTGAGAAATGAAATGCTGAGAAACATTTAGAATATTTTCTAAAAGTTTTTTTCTCAGCTGCACTAAATTTGAAGAATTTTCCTTCTTTTTCTCTAAGAAATATTTCATTAGAAACATATTTGATCATTTATAACAAACTAGTAAAACAGTTATAAAAAGTATCATTCCCTCCTGGAGCAGTGGGATGGTCCAGAAAAACATCTACTTTTATATCAACATCTTTTTTTAAGTTGATGAATTGTGATTTCTATTGTTTTGAGAGTCATGAATGGAATTTGAGAAAGTTGATCTTGTTCAAGAACTGAGGAGGAAAATGACACATATGTCTAAAAGGGTCTTTCTTTCTTTCTTTTTTTCTTTCTTTCTTTCTTTCTTTTTCTTTCTTTCTTTTTTTTTCCTGCCAACTCTTAAGTTTCTCCTGCTCTTTTAGCTTTTCAATATTTGGCTTACCTGGTAAAGCAATGTTTCTAATGCCTTTCAAAGGATCAAAGACATAGGTGGAACAAAATTCCATAGGTGGAATTTTGCAAAAATATCAGACACAAGAGCTAAAAGAACAAAGGGAAAAAAATGGATCTGGGGCTGTAGCTCAGTGGTAGTGTTGGCCTAGCATGTGTGAGCTACTGGATTCGGTTCTCAACACTGCACATAAATAGATAGATGGATAGCTAGATTGAGAGATATGCATAGATATGTATAGATATGCATTGAGAACTAAAAAATATTTTAAAATAATTGGAAATGCTGCAGAGGACTGGCTTCAGGATTCAAAACTAAGAAATAATTACTAGAACTTGAATTGCACAGATATTTAGAATTAACAAGGTCATTTTGTTTAAGGATTTATATATATATATATATATATATATATATATATATATATATATATAGAGAGAGAGAGAGAGAGAGAGAGAGAGAGAGAGAGAGAGAGAGAGAGAATCACTCTTTAAAATAAAATTGAATGAATGCATAAATATGTTTCTTACATTGTTTCCATTTTCACAAAAGTATAATTAAATTACTTTTTACAGTATTAAATTTAAAACACAAGCTTCAGGGTCAATTTGACTTATCCCCAGCTATACTTCTTACAAATGTGTGACTTGAAATATATACTACTTCACCTCTTTGAGTCTTAGTTGTCTCATTTGTTCAAAGAACATTAATAAAACATCCCCCATATGGCTATTGAGTTTGATGAAATATTTTAAGTGAAGTAAACAGTGCCATTAGTGCCTAGAAAATCCTTATTTAAATCTTTAATATTAATATTAAAAATATTATTTTTATTTGCATAGTCATTGGGTTTACCAATTTTGTAAATAAAACAACATTATTTCTAGCCATACTCAGCACATTTATTTTTATACAAGAAAAATATTGTATATGATATAAAATTGAGTAATTCAACCACTTCTAATTTTCCAGAATATTTTGTTACTCATCTCTTTTACATAGATGTGGGGGAATAATATTTCTTTACTTTGTTGGTATTTTGTTCAGCAATGATAGAGAGATTTGGCCAAATGAGGAAAGATACTGTGCCTCTTTCAGGAGATCTGCCAGATGTTCTGAGAGCTTATTGGTGAAGTAGAGGAGTGGGCTTCTTCTTATTCTGGTACTTTCCCAGATCTTTAATGAATATGCTTCTTGTCTCTTTCATAGGCTAAATGGATGGATGATAAAATCTATTCTGTAATTCCTGAGATGCTGCAAATTCGTAAAATTATTGATTTTTATATAGGAAAATATTTGTCATCCTACAAGAATGATTCTGACAACATCCAGTAGTCATTCATTCTTAAGAAAATTACCAAGCTATGGAATACAACTATTTTCGACGGGAAAGCTAATTACTGAATTTCTAAAGCTTTCTTCACCAAGCTAGAATACTTAATGTCTAGAAAATAAGATAACTGGTTTTAAGTCTCCTAAAAATTCCTCCCACAAAAGCTTTCTAAATTAAACTATAATCCCTGCTACCTCACAACCATTTCTCTTTGCAGAATTATAAAGGGAAAACTGCTGCACTTACACATGCTAAGATATAATTTTCCACAGCCTGTGCCCCATCCAATTTTTCTAATAGCTCTGAGAGCCCAATATAGTTCCTTATATTCAGGGTATATAAAGCCTGTCAACATTAAAATCGTCTCTTTCTTTCTCTGTCTGCCTCCTACCCTAACCTAACCTTCCTCTCCTTTCTTAGTTTAAAATGTATTTAGCTCTTAGGACATTGCTTAGACTTCTATTCTCTTTGGTATCCCCTAGCCAAGAATTTAGTTCTTCAGAATATTAAAAATGCATTTACTTTACATTTTTAAATACATCAGCAAATAACATGTAGATTTCTTTGGATTAAAGAATTTTGAAGATACTTTATTATAATAATATGAACATTCTACAGTATTTTTAATGACACCCATATTTCTTTTAACAAATATCATTTTATACTCAAATAAGTAGCTCTTCACAAAAGTATATTCCTATAATCAAGTATTAAATGTAATTAATAACAACCATGTTTTTACTAATTTTTGTAGTGAAAGCTTCCATAAATATATACAGGTACTTTAAGTTTAGTTATTATTTTTATTTTTTATTTACTTATTTTGGAGGTACCAGGGATTGAATACAGGAGTATTTAACCACTGGGTTACATCCTCAGCTCTTTTATATGTTTTCTTTTTTCTTTTTTAAAATTTTGAGACAGGTTCTTGCTAAGTTGCTCAGGGCTGAGGCTGGCCTTGAACTTGATTCTCTTGCCTCAGCCTTGTGCAACACTGGGGTTACAGGCATGCTCCACCACTCCTGGCTAAGTTTAATGATTATTTTTAAATGCCTCATTTTCTAGATTTTTTTCTATTCCTAACGAAAAATTGAAGTTTATTTTTCACTAAATATTTTGTTTTTTACACACTCAACCAGCAATTCCCAAAGTTACCATCTATCAGACACTAGTATCAAGGCATACATCACAAGACACAGATTATACATTATATGTTGCACTGTAGAAGCTCCATGAAGTACAGTACTTCCAACACTAGTGTTATTTAGCTCAATGCTTTATGAACTTATTTGAGGATAGATTATTACTAATTCATCAACAATGAGTATTCCTTTATTAAACCACTCTTTTTAACAATCACTGTGGGGTAGGCTGGATTCCAGGGAGGAGAAACATAGAAATCTGTTAAAAATATGATTCTTGTTCTCATAATTTTTATGCTGTAATAACAATCATTCACTAAGTCTCATTTTTATGCTTAAAAACATACCATTTTTTAGATTAGAATAACATTCTGAAGTACAGACAGGAAGTACACAAATTCCTGGTGTCATGGATTTCATAAACAGCAGAGATAGAATACAAAACATGCATTTTAATTTAAACCCTGTGATCTTAAATGGTAGAAAACAACAGTTCATGGAGCCTGTCCTTGCACAGACTACAATGGATTGCAGGTTGCTTAGGATTGCTGATCTACTACTGTATCATATTAAAGTTTATTCCTTCATTCCAACATAGTCCTGAATATTGTATTAACACAGACCCTGCCCAATGAGTAAACAAAAAATTGAATACACGTGTTCATTATTGGACCACACAGCCAGTAACCGCTGCTCGGTCTCAGGTTGCTCCTACTGGCTGGGGATCATTGGGTCAAGACTAGCACTTTCACAATTTTGCTTTTTCTTATTCATTTCTTGGTCTAGAAATTTATCAAAAATTACATCTATCCTCAACTTTTTGGTTCTAAGACCAAAACTTATTCAAAACCAATCCCTTCAGCTCTTCTTATGGGCCCATCTCTGCCCATTGTTTCTGTCTGCTCCTCGGCACCATGAGCATGTTCCTCCCTTTGGGCTCCACTCTCTTCTTGGTTCTCTCCAAACCACCAAGAAGATGTCTTCCTCTCTCTCTGGTCTTTCTTCCTCGTGTGCGTTTCTTAAAGAGTAGTTCATAAATATCACTTCCATAGTTTCCCTCTGAATTTCCATTTTCATTCAAATGCAAATCCTAAAGCCTCCACGTTTTAAATAATTTTACAAATCTAATTAGCATCTGCTCATACCCACCCAGTTTATTGAACATCCTCTAGGGAGATTAAATTCTTCTTCCTCGACACTGTTTATATAACGTAAATCACCAGGCACCATCCATTTTCTTTCTTTTTATCTGAATCCTTTCACTTTCTTCTATTTTTCAATGTGATGACTCTATCTGAAGCCACTCTCTTTTCTCCCCTGGATTATTGCCAGAGCCTCACAACAAGTTTTCTCTCTCTCTCCTTCTTCTCACCCATTCTCACTCTAACCAGAGGGATATGTGTGGGACTATGACTAAGACACCCCTCCTACTATTCCTGTCAGAAAAGCATGCAGAATGTATAGCTATGTTGTAAAAATAATTCAAAATTGCAAAGAAAGACACCATGCTCCATATGGTCTTATTTCTAGTGCCAGACCTATATAATCCACATCAACTTTCCTACTAAAACATATTTTATTGCTGGCTTTTTCAGAGCAGAGAATGATTATCTTGAGAAGATCCTCTGATAGAGCTTTAAGACTGATCCCACTCCTTTCCCTGTATAAGGTGGATGGAATTGAATGCTACCATCACCGCTCCTCTTTATTTTAATTCTAAGTTCAGAAAATTTCACTGAATTTTGCTGAAACTTTGCAGCAAATGAATCTGTTGTAGCAGGTGCAAATAAAATTCAAAGACAGCAAACCTTAGAGTGCAGCAGCCTACTGGTGCCATGTGGGCAGGCACGCTGCTCCAAGGGGCAGAGGAGGTGAGCCTGCACGGGGCATCTTCAGCAACAGGGTGTGAGAGAGAACAGTTAGGAGGATGTGGGACCAACAGCATTTCCACCAGGACGGAGGTGTGCCACAGAAAACTCTAAAGGGAGTAGTGCTGGGGAAAACCTGGAAGTCAATAAACACATCTCATGAGAGGCAGAGACTGGATGCCAACCGCACTTGGGAAGCCTATGACAAGAGAGTTAGCTGAAAGCAAATCTGTCACCCACCGAGGCGGGAGAGGACTGAAAACTTACAACTGCTGTGTGTTTTTCCTATCCAGTTAGAGTTTTTCTATGCCATTTTTCTCTTATCTCTCCAACAATCCCTGATACTATAACAAACAAGGAATCCATGCAAGAGACAAGTGGAGAACAACAAAGAAACTGGTTCACCATATTCCTTGTGTCCTGATGGTGTCTCCTTGAGGAAATACACGCACACATATACACACACATAAATATGAATATTTATGTGGGTGTGGTTGTGTTGTGTTTTGATTTTTGGTAAATGCTAAGGTCTCCCGTGATAATGTTGCCATAATTGTGCTTGTACTACAAGATTAATGAGGTTTAAATATTAATCTTAGTTACCAGTCTGAATACTAGGACAATTTTTGCCCCATTGAAGCTGTTTCGTTCACATCTATTAGATCTTTTTTAAAAAGGCAAATCTATAATTTTGTCTCCTAAATATAAGAAGCTTTTTTAAAAAAAAATATATTTTAGTTGTCAATGGACCTTTATTTCATTTATTTGTATGTGGTGCTGAGGATCAAACCCAGTGCCTTACACATCTAGGCAAGCGCTCTACCACTGAGCCACAACTCCAGCCCCAAGAAGCTTTATTTTTGGCTTGCAAACACCTCTTTAATTTTCCTCAGGACTTTCATGAAATTTATCTTCCCATATCTTTCACCAGCTCTGTGGGTTCTAACTTTACCGACTGCCAATGGCTTCCTTTGTACATCTTGTTCTTGCCTGAGGTTCTTTTCTTGAATACCACTTCTTCTCCATTTCACTCTTTTCCAATTTATAGGCCTTTTCTTATTTTGACTTAATCAAACATGAGGTCCATGTGACTCCAGATTGAATTAGTGTTTTCTTCTATGTTCCCCTATAGCAACAGAAAAATCTCTTTTGGTTATATTCATCATATTTGACATTACAACGTGAGCGTCTTTCTTCCTAGCTAATCTGAAGGAAAAACATCTGTCTTAATTACTATTAAATCACCATTCCAGGACAGTGTCTAGTAGATTGAGAACATTTAATCAATTTTCTATTCCACAAATTCATTAACTGTGGGCACTTGGGCTATCAAAGATCATAGCAGCACAGGTTAAGACAGGAAACAAAACAAAGCAAAAAACAGCCATCAGAGACTCACTAATCAGAAGAAGTCACCGAGTAAACATGCACTAAAGCAACCTCCTAGATGGAAGAATGCCAAGCTTCTATAATACAAAGTGTCATTAATCTCAAAATGAAGATCTACAAGTCATTAGCATATTTTGTTGTTGTTTTAAAGGGCATAAAACAAAACATCCAAGTCACAGTAACCTCTGGGTAAAACTGAGATCTGATTAAAAGAATTAACTAAGACTTCACAAGATTTTTGTTCATACATAACAAAGCTTTGAAGATAGTTTTCCTCCAGTGTTTCTTCATTCCTGGGGACTCCAAGTTGATACTCTACATAAACAGTTCCTGCATATTCTTCTGATTCAGTCCATCTTATAGATGTCTGTTATCCAAGAGGTCATCTGAAAGCAGAGCTTCTCTACACAGAGGGATTCTCATTTTCTCCATGGGAAACCAGAGTTGCTACTTCTTTCATTTTAACCAGCCAGATATGTAAGAAGTCTTTCCTCTTAAAAGCTCTATGAAACGGGAAGATTACACTTAAAACACACACAAAGGATTAACATCTGTCCCATTCTGGTCTGAAAATCATCTTTTCATTTATGCAAAAAGAAAGAAAGAAAGAACAGTGCAAAAAGAAAGAAGGAAAGAAAAGTAAAGGAAAAGAAACAATAGTCAAACAAACAAACAAAACAAAACCATGAACCTGGGGCATTCAAATTCAAGTTTTGAATTAAGGATTCTTACAATTTAACTTCGGTACCTTCCATTAGGAAATGATAGGCAGCCTCTAAACAGTTTTCTAAAAGTTTTCAAAAACTTAAAATCATGCTAAATATGAGTTTTTCCTGATATGTTTCTCTTGTCTCTAGCCAGTACCCATACAGTTTTGTCATAGGATTGTGAAACCAAGGAGACAGTTAAGAATGTTGCAAATTTTCATTTTAAGACTTGAACCTGGAAGAATCCATAATTATTTTAACCAGTCAAATGTCTTAGTTGACTTTATGTCCTTGTGACCAAAATACCTGAGAATAACAACTTTCAGGAGGAAAGATTTATTTTGGCTCATTGTGTTGGAGGATTCAGTGCACAGTTTGCCAGTTCCATTGCTGAGGTAGAACACATGGTGGAAGGGCATAGCTGGGAAAAGCTGCTCAGCTGGAGGCAGAGAGAGAGAGTGAGGAAGAACTGGAGAGAAGATAAAGCCTTCTAAGACACACCTCCAGCGACCTACTTCCTACAATTAGATCCCACCTCCTTTAGCCATTAACTCATGAGGTCAAAATTCTCATGACCTAATCACTTTCCAAAAAAGCCTCATTTCTGAACACAGGAGTCATTGAGTGACATCCAGATGCAAACCATAACAAATGGCTTTGTTTTTACTAGCAGTATATAGTCAATTCCATTCAGTCACAAACTCCTATGCCATACAAAACACTGTAGCCTTCATTTTACAGAAAAAAAAATAGGGGTATAGAAAAGTACACATAAGAGTCAAATGCCATAGTGTGTCATCTTCACAAACACCCTGTTAAATATCCAAGGTGCCCACATACCCATACATAAACTATTTCTCCCAAATTTTTAGAGGAGTAGAGAAGGATGTGGAAGGTTAGTGTGGATAGTAAGTTTACTTGAGGAAACTCTGCATTTTCTTAGCTATATTAAACTTTGATGTCATTGTGTGCTTCTATCTTGGATATTTCTACTCTTTTTGAGATGATACCAGAATGAATATGTTCATTCTATAGCAAATTCTTGTTAAGTCCAAATTCTTGCAATAATCTTTCCAATGATCACAGTGATAATAATGATAATTCTACCAAAAATAAAACCAAAATTGATTTTGTGCCTATCATGAGTTGGGACATTATAATGTCATTAGATCATCTCAGAAGTGCCACAGAAGATAATTCTCTTATCATGTTTCTAGGAAAGGAATCGGAAAATAGATTTTTAACCTATAGTCACTGTGCTATTAAGTAAAGAACCTATAATCTGTAGTTATGTAATCTGATTCACGAGCATATGTACCTAACCATCATGCACTAATACTCCCTTAATTAGCCCTGATAAACTTTTCTAATGAATTTTGGACACTATTAATTCACAATCTGGAATGTCACAGTGATTATGTATATTAACCTATTAGGAATTTTTGATCATGTTACCTCACTTTCTTCCTTCTCATTTTACACATGTATGCCTTATATCCTGAAAATGTACTGTTCTATTAGGATGGACTAGTATCTTAAGCAAACTAACATTTCCCTTCTCCCCACATTTCATGCTATGAGTTCAATAAATGTAGTTTTAATCTTTTACCCACAAAATGAAACTGAGAGGACCTGTCATTAAAAATAATATAGATATTTGATATTGCACAGCACTATAGTTTTAATCTCAAGTGTCCCTATAGTCCTTGAGGTCAATGTGGTAAAGGCTTGGTCCCCAGCACTGTGGGGAGGTGGTGGAACTTTTTTAAAAAGTTGAGCTTAGCTGGAGTTCTTTACGGCATTAAGTGGTAGATGCCCTTCAAAGAACAGGGACCCTAACCTCTGTTCAAAAAATAAAAGGAATAGGGACACTAGGGAATACTTCCTTCCTTCCCCTACCCCTTCTCTTTCTCTCTCTCTTTCTTTCTCTCTCTCTTTCTTTTCTTCCTTCCTTCCTAGCTGTGAGGTAAGCAGCTAAGCTATGTACATTCTTCCTCCATGATGTGCTGCCTCAACAGACCCAAAAGTAATGGGACCCATCTTTCATACACTGAAACCTCTAAAACTGTGAACTGTGAAAAATAAGCCTTTTCTCTATAAATCTATTAGCTCAGTATTTGTTATAGTGATAGAAAGCTAACACATATAAAGTTAATTTTACATGAAAGCATTCAAGTGATATTATTTCCTTATTTAAAGCATGCAATTTCTAAATGGAGCCAAGCAATATTAGCCTTATATTTCAAATGAGTAGTCAATATCATTATTATGTGAGAAATCAGTAAGATGATGTAAACTCTGTCTTGATATTTCTTCATGTAACACAGAGCAGAGCATTTGTAGCACTGAAGTGACCCTTGTCATAGGGATTGGAATAATAACTCATTTCCTTTATTTATGAAATATGTCCATTCAGTTGCTACTGCATTAAATTTATAAAGCATGAACCAAATAAGGAACATTATGGCTTATTAATTTTAATTCAATCCCTTTCACTTTTGATGAATAATACAACTTCTTGTCTACTCTAATACACATAAAAGAGAATCTAAAAATATTGCAACAGTAAAGTTTTATTCTTCAACTTTATCAGATTTTTTTTGAATTTATATTTCCTCTTCATTTATCTTCCTGATACCTCTGAATGGAGTTTTTAAAAGTATTCCAAAACTGGTGCTTCAATCAAAATCTATGCTTCTTTCAGCTAATGCTTCACACATACAACTTTCTCAACTTGCATCCGTTTGCTTCAACTGTCACATTTTAAAATAAATTAGAGACTCACCATCTACTGGCTATTGAAGTTCATGAATTAATTGACTTGAATGTTTTGGCTTTCTTTGATCTAAGCTATTTTCTCAGTAATGCTGTGATTTACCTGACATTAAAGGGCAAACTGAGCAATGAGCTTCTGACACCACATTCATATAAAACAGCACCGGTATACCAATGAGTGGCATTAATTGCACTTGGGATATTTACATGGAAGGAGGATGCAAATCTAACATTTTTAGGATATACCAAATGTCAAATATTATTATGAGAATTATACTAATGGAAGACTTAATCCTTTGGTCCTATTCATCTGATGCAGTTTGATGCCCACGATATGCAGGCATTTGGGAGGAAATCAGAAAAAAAAATTTAAAAGCTGTAAGTATGGTTGAGAAGATGAAAGTGTCTATGATGTGACTTTAGAGTATACCCCTCCCTCATTATAATCAAAGTTTTTTTTTAAATTCAACTTTTCAAATTTAAATTTAAAACTCCCCAAATTGCAAATAATTAAGGAATTGAACATATCCAAGTTATAACTAAATTTTAGCTCTCATAATTTTAGCCCTAGATAAATAGATGTGGAAACTATAATTCTAATTATATTCCTATATGATTAAGAAAATGTTGATGACAAACCTTTGTAACTAACAGAATTCTCTACCTTTTCCAGGTGTGTGTGTGTGTGTGTATGTAATATATATATTTCTTACATATTCACTGGCTTGTTTACAGAATTTTTTTTTCTTCTAGAAGGAATAGAAGTCAAAGCTATCTACTATCATAACTCTTGGATCAAAAAGACAGAGGAAGTACTTAAATCTGTTTCTTAACTTACTTCTCTTTGTATCTAATGTGCAATTATCTGAAAAGAAATATTTTCTCTTCACTTTCATTACCATGCATTCTGAACTGTGGCAATTACCTCCTAAAACATATTATACACATCCTTTTAGAGTTCTGTTTTGTATCTATAAGGGCCTTTCTAAGGACCTCCAGCTGTGAGAAACATAAAGCAGTATTTACAGGATTACAAATCCAAACCCCTATTCAACAAAAACTTAGGAAGACTGGGCACAAGACACAATGGGCTTTGAGGTGGTATGGTAGGAATGGGAATGCCAATCAAACATGTGACTCTAGAAGGACTTGTCAAGATCTTTTTGCATGGGTTAATGGGAATTGAATCAAGAGATTCTCTTCCTTTCTGAGGTCACAAACTTAAATATTATATAAATTTTCTGATGATGAAGATTATCCTTCTGACCTTAAATAGAAAGCTGGTAGGATTTTTCCAGAGCAAAGAAGAATAGAACTGATAAGTGGAAAATCTAGTGTTTGAAAAATCTAGTAAACAAATAGTGTTTGAAAATTTAGACATGGCTATGCCTAAACCTCTGAACTTTTCTATTTAGATAAACCAATAATTTTGTCGTGGTGGTGGTAGTGGGGGTCTTTGTAGTTCTTTTAGTTCGGATTCTGTCTCTTGCAAAGGAAAATCTGAGAAGAAAAAGAAAGGGGAATGCGTACAGTAAAGATGGTTGATAATAAATATATATAAATATATATATATATACTGTTCATTGAAAGTGCATATAAAGGTGTTTAATATGAATTTTGTGCAAAGTTTGAAAAATTATGATTGTAACAATTTTTTTCTCTTTGCCTCAATAAATGTTTTCAGTGAACAGTGTGTACAGCTTCTGAAAATTTGTTTTTTTCTGTTATGTTTGATAACATGTATTAAAATGCAATTTTTGAGAAAAAATAAAAATAATAATAAAAAAAAAGAGTTGGTTGGGATTGAGGTTGTATAGCAAGGGAGGTCTTTTGTAGTTCACAGAATGACCTAAAATTTATTAACAACATGCTTGTGGTTAATCACTAGGGATTTATGGTAACCAGGAAAGTCTGAATTACATCTTAGATCTGAGGACAGCTGAATTTCAGACCTCAAAGACATGGCATAATAATGATGGATATATGCTATTCCTCTGCCAAGATTTGCACAGTAAGTATACCATAACCTAAAGAAAAGATCATCATTGTTTTCTAAGGTGAGATGACTAGCGTCTCCTTGAGTGGTTCTTCCTGCTGAAAAGGATGTAAGCCACCTGAAAAATTAAAGTGTAGAATAATTAGTAAATAACAAAAGACAAAGTCAGAAAGATAGTTTCAAAAGTTGGAGCCCCCGATAGGTCCACTTTATCTGATATGAGAATGAAAACTCATGCTTGTTTATATGGTCCGTGTGAGTGATGTTTTTTCCCACCCTTTCAATTACAGTCTGTGGATGTCTTTTCCTCTGAGTCTCTTGAAGGCATCATATTGTTGCGTCTTTTTCTTTTTATCTAATCTTTCAATCTATGTCTTTTAATTAATGAGTTTAGGCCTTTCACATTTGGGATTATTATTGAAATATGATTTGTAATCCTCGTCATTTTGGTTTATTTTTGGTTTATACCTTGACTTGGTTTCTCCTTTGATTGGCTTTTTTTTCTTTTTTTTTTCCTTTGAGTAGTTCCTCTCTTTGTATAGTTTCATTGTTGGTTATCATTTCCTCCTCATGGAATATTTTGCTGAGAATGCTGTGTAGTGCATGCTTTCTTACTGTAAATTCTTTTAACTTTTGTTTGTCATGGAAGGTTTTTATTTCACCATCAAATCTGAAGGTCAATTTTGCTGGATATAAGATTCATGGTTGGCATCCATTTTCTTTCAGAGCTTGGTATATGTTTTTCATGATCTCCTGGCTTTTAGGATCTGGGTTGAAAAATCTGCTGAGATCAGAATAGGTCTCCCTCTATATACAATAAAATCCCTCTCTCTTGTGGCCTTTAAAATTCTACCCTTATTCTCTATGCTGGGCATTTTATTATAATTTACCTTGGTGTAGATCTGTTTTAATTCTGTACATTAGGTGTCCTGCAAGCCACTTGTATTTATTTGATTTTCCAATTTATTTTTCATGCTTGGGAAATTTTCTGATATTATTTCATTGAAGAGATTGTGCGTTCCTTTGGTTTGAAACTCTGTGTTTTCTATCCTGATAAATCTTAGATTTGGTCTTTTGATGCTATCCCATAATTCTTGTATAGTCTGTAAATGATTTCTTACCACATTCACTGTATAGTCAACTTTATTTTCAAGATTGTATATTTTGTCTTCATTATCCGAAATTCTGTCTTCCAAGTGATCTAGTCTTCTGGTGATGCTTTCTATCGAGTTTCTTATTTGGTTTATTGTTTCTTTCATTTCAAGAATTTCTGATTGTTTTTTCCCCACAATCTCTAGCTCTTTCTTAAAGTAATTTTTTGCTACCTGTATTTGCTCCCTTATCTCTTTGTTGGTGTGCTCAATGGTTGCCTTTATTTGCTTTATTATTTCTTTGTTGTAATGATCAACTTTTGCCTGTATTTGCTCGCTTAAGTCATTCTTTAATTCACAGATCATTTTAATTATGTGCATTCTAAATTCATTCTCTGACATTTCATCAATTGTGCTGTCAATGGATTCTATTATTATAGTATCTTGGTTTATTTGAGGAACTATCTTCCCTTGTTTTTTCATGTTGATTATGTATCTTCCTTTCTTGCAATGCCGATCTAAGGTATTGTGATTTCTATCCTATAGTCTTGTACTGACATTACAGATTACCTGTATCTCACCTTGGAGTTCACTTCCAGTCCATAGCCGGTGTCCCCAGATAGACACTACTGCCACTAAGGATGGTGGCAGCTGTAGTGGAGGTAACTCAAGATGGCAGTAGGAGTGGCCTTGGCTTGGCTCCCACTGTAGTCCCTGAAGGTGGTCCTGGGTCTTGGCCTGTGCTCCTGTCAATCAGCAAGAACTCTGGCATAGAACTTGTATTATGATGAAAGAAAATTTAAAGTCAGAAATGAAAAGCCAAGCAAGAGAACTTTTTTTAAAATGTTATTTTATTTTTTATACCTTTATTTTACTTGGTTATATTTATATGGTGCTGAGGATCAAACCCAGTGCCTTACATATGCTAGGCAAGCACTCTACCACTGAGCTACAACCTCAGCCCCAGGAGAACTTTATTGTAGGTGAAAGTAAAGTAAGGCTCAAGGAAAAAAACACTCTCAAGAGAGTGGGTTACTCGGAGGAGAGAATGATAAAGGAAGCCGTACTCCTTCCAAATTTACCTCTATTTATGGTTACCATGGGTGTCCAACTCCTCCTTCACATTCTGCAGTGGAATTTTTGACCTTGGTTAGTCATTTTCAGAACTGTCATGGTGACCATCCTATTTAGAAGGCAACATGTACAAGTTAATCCTATGTTATAGCAGGTGCTAGGGTTAATGACCAGACAGACTTCATCTTACTGCGCCTGTGCTATTAATAAAATTCTCCTCCAGAAATAAATTGAGAAACCAGTTTCCATAAATCCTAACTTAACAATGACCTCAGTAGACCCTGCCAGAAGTTATCCCCATTGATCTTTCTTCCTTTTCTTCCTTTTTTGATGTTTTTTTTTAATTGACTCCCTTTGTTTCCATGTGTTTATTCTCAGGGTTAGTATGGCCATCATTTTCTCCAAGTTATTTTACTGTTCATTAAAGGCAATTTCAAATAAACCCTGTGACCCTACTATATTATTGGTTCACATTTCACTACTCATTACTATTACCCAACAATTATACTTTGATCTAAGAAGAAAGAAAGCAGTGTCCGGAATATTGCTTTATTGGAATAGCATATATTTTTATGTGAAATGGTATTTTAAATGTAGCACCTGTAGCAGAGATATTCTATGTATTTCCTGCAAGGAGTTCCTTTCATTCTCATGGACCTGGTTTGAATTTGTTTCTTAGTTCGTGGTAACACCTTACCACACATTTAACAAATTAAAATGATATGTTTATTACCTTGGAGTTTTTTTTGGTCAGATGTCCTGGTGTACCAAACCTGTCCAGATGAATCAGCTAAATTGCATGCTTAGACTTCTCTCAAGGCTAAATTCATGGCATCTGCTAACCAGGGTTCCTTCTGGAGGTATGGATGTTTTCTTGATGACTGTCCATGAGACTACTTATGACCACTAAATGCTTTGCTCTAGTCTGTGAAAACATTCTCCTATACCTGCCAGGCTAAAAATATAAAAAATAAAAAAATAAAAAAGGCAGATTAAAATCTTCTCATGCTTAGAATCTGTGGCTTTTTCTGTTCTATTTCTTATGTGTCTGGCTGGAAAAATTTCTGTGATTTTTAAAGCTCATATGATTAGATTGGAGTCACTCAGATGATCCAGGATAATCTCTGTGTTTTCATGTCTGTAACCAAAATTTCCTCTTCAAAATCCTTTTTGTCATGTAATATAATATATTCACAGGTTCCAGAGATTAAGGAAAGGGCATTTTTGAGCAACTCTTCTGCCTACCAAACCAAGTAGTCTCTTTTTGTTTCTTTTAACTTGTATTTTTTAAAAATGAACATTGAAATTTATGCCCACAATATCTATAATACTACAGAGTCCATGAGAATGAAAGGAACTCCTTGCAGGAAATACATAGAATATCTCTGCTACAGGTGCTACATTTAAAATACCATTTCACATAAAAAGATATGCTATTCCAACTAAAAAAACAAACCTTTTTAAAGCACTAGGAATCTTCTCTTTTTCTAAAGAAAGAATGCCAAATGATTAAGAATATCATATAAAATTTTTCTAAAGATTTTCTCTCAAAGGAAAAACTTATTGAATTAATTGTTTTATAAAGAGTTCAGTTGTTTTGACAAATATTTATCAAGTATCCTAAGTGACTATAGTACAGACAGAAAATAGTAGCATTTATAGATACCTCTTTTAACAAACTTACAATTTGTGACATAACTATAGAGAAAATCAAACAAAATTGTTAGGGCCTTCATACCAAACAAAGGATGAAATATTTATGGTATGCTTTTCTAAACTTTCTTACCTTTTCCTTTTTTACTTATAGAAGGGAATTTTTTATCCTCTTTCTTTTTTTTCCTTTAAATTATAATACTGGTTACTGCTACATAAAGTTACTGCATAGAATCTTAGAGTTGGCAGTCTTTAGATCTGACAGGTCCAACCCTTTCAATTTATAAGTCATAGCTAAAGCTTTTCCCAGCTCTTTAAAGAAAATGTAACTAAGAACAAAAGATTTACCCAAACTAGTCAGATTCAGGAGCTGCATAATACAGTATTGCATTTTTTAATAGACCATATTAAAAGAACATGACTGCACTTTACCCTTTCTGTTTCAAAATATGTGAGTCACACCCATGTTCTGTATTGCCTTAGTTATTTGCTAAGATTCTAAACTAAAAACAAAAACAAAAAAGGAAAAAACAAAAACAATTTTTTTCTGGAAGACGGTACTTAGCATACCATGTTCCTCAATTTTAATTATTTAGCATATAATATGACACGTTATATGTCTTACATTGATTTTGGCCACAAGGGGCTTCTGCTATGATGAAGAAAATTAAAGGAAATTGGAAATTTTAAGAAATTGGAAAAAGTTTTTCATAAATAACTTTTTGCATATTTAGTAGAATATTTGGCCTCCCTGTGCCCCATCAATAAATATCACAAAAATATAGTAGTGGCGTCTGCCCCCATCAAAGGCCTCTTCCCTGTTATGTTTTGGATCTTAAAAAAGCCTCTAAAGGCTGAGTACTGAGGGCTTAGTTGCCAGACTGTCTTGCTATTGGTAGGTGATGGAAGTTCTAGAAGGTGGGACTTAATGGGAGGAAGCTGGGTTGTTGGTGGCATGTTCGTGAAGGGAACATTGGGACCCTATTAGTCCCTTCTATCTCTTTTTGAGGCCTGGCCATCATGAGGTAAACAAACACCTTTCACCATTTCCCACTATGATGTTCTGCTGTGACACAGGTCCAAAACAACAGAGCCAGCTGACCCTGGACTAAAATCTCTGACACCATGTCTCAAAATAAAACTTTCCTGTTTGAAATTCTTTATCTCAGTCACGTTGCCAAAGAGATTTAAAACTGAATAATGTCCAACCCCCTCAAAAAAATGTTGTACATTTTTCTAAGTCCCCACCGGAGGCCTAGTGGTAATAATATCAATATGAATGAAAAAGAATCAGCCTGTATTTTACTGTTAATGATTTAGAATATTTTGTGTGAAGAAAAAAAAAAACATCTAACTGGGTAATTCTAATATTTATTTAAATATGTCGAGGACAGAATCTAATAAATAAGCTTTAAAGACATGACCTGTAACTTTTATTGGGAATCCAGAATTTTTACTGTGTAAAAAGCTTTTGCTTAAAATTAAACCCATCAGATGGTCGCCTTCCCATTGACCGAACAAGCTGGTAACCTAGGGCAAGAACAGTCCTAGGAAACTAATTGATTGTAGAGCTTGGCCTTGGGTCAAGTTAGCAGGTGGGTCGTTTTGGTTTGGTCTTGTTTTGTTTTTATCTCAGCTTCAAGATTGAAAGTTTGTTGAGGTATGGAGCCAGCCAAGTCATTATGGTACACAGTCACTCTTGTTTTAGCTTTGGAGATTTGTGTATATATATATACAGAAGATCATTTTTCTTCATGGGGATGAAATACCCTGAAAATCTGCTTTTTCAGTCATATCTTACAAAAACAACATCTAAAAGGATCACATTCTTGCCTAATCATCAAATGAAAAACAATAAACACAACATGAAATAACTTTGTATTTATTGATCCTTTTTATAAATCCAAGTCAATTCTATGCCTCTTCCCTCATACCATTATTCTGTAGATTCATTTAACATTTGTATAAGTCTTTTATAATTGCTCAAGTATGTGAATCATCCCTTTTATAAATCTTTTTTTTTAAAAAATCCGTACTCATATGAAAAGTTCTCTCTTTACTTTCTCATTTGTATTAATGTTGTCAAGATTAATTCTAAAACTTCCATGCTCCCTTAGTCACAAAGTAAAAGAATTTTCACCTTTTGCTTAATTCCATCCAACAAAAGCAACAAAACTGAAGGATGACAGTATGTCATAAGAGTTTTTAGTGGTTGAATGTAGACTTGATGTCTTCTAGTTAAATCTGTACATCTTACACAAAGGATGACTCATGTTCAGAGATGAAGTGACTTGCATAAATCATAGATAGCATTTGGACTTATGCCCAGCTATTTTGCTTCAACATTTAATGCCATTTCTGACCAAAAAATGTTATAGTTGTATCTCTAATATGAATAGAATGGAATATTAGTTATTGTTAAAATTTAGAAAATCATATTTTACAAACTTCAGAAAGTCTATGTAAATGGAAAGATCTTATATGTGCAGAAAAGATAAAAGCAAATATGTTTTACCATCATCTTGCCAATCTTAAGAATTAGGGGAGAAGGCAAAAACATTTTATAAAATGGAGAATATGGTTAAGTGTGATCAGATTGAAAAAAGGAATAGAAATCAGTACTATTTGGAAATCAATCAAAACAACTTAGAAGTTCTGTTACGGAATTTCATAAAAACTGACTGTTATTTTACTCAGACATGGCTTTGTATACAGTTACAGGCTGGGATTGTGTTTTTAAATCTTTTAAGCAAAACTAGACATTTTCAAACACTTGCATAGTAGATGAAGTGAAATTCCTGTTTGCTTCTCATTACCTCTGACATGAATACATGCAGCTACAGGATGTCTATTGTAATTATAATTAGGGCTTAAAAAGCAAACAAGAAATATTTCCATGCTAACAAGGAAACACTGAGAAACCCCATGCCACAAGCTTTGAGATTTCTATCATTCAGACAAGTTGATATTATAATCTCAATGCAAAAATCTATGTTTCAAAGAATAAATAGCCCAAAATGTAAGAACAAGAGCCTTCATGAAAAACCAATTAAGTAGGTCATAAAATAGTTTTAGTTCACATATAGATTCCAGCATGAGCTTTAAGAACTTCAGCAAAACCCAACTCATACACGGAGTACTAAAGCCCAAGGGGAATACACCAAGCTTTTAGTTCACTTGAGCAGCTATCCAAGAACGAATTGCAGCAGTTGTAGCTGACTTTGAACGAGGACAACTGAGACAAGCAAATAAGTATCATTGTGTCACCTAATTGGCAGATACCTTGACAGACACATAACAAAGGAGTTAAAAATGAGGCACTGACTGGTGGCAGTTCTGACTCATTCCCTGATCATCTGCAAGTTAACAGATATTTGAATTAACAAAGTTTAACCCAGTAAATCCAAACAATCTTTGTTCCTTTTGATTGAAATGAAATATTGGAATAAGTGTACAAAAATCATTTCATGTACTCCAAACTCTAATTTACAGAAGGGCAGAGACTAATTTACTAAGTTTTAAAAAATTATTTCATATGAAAATTCCGTTTGGAAGTGTGAATATGTATTAAAGGAGGAAAATAATAAAAATAAATTTTGTGAACTGAAGACAGTTAAATACATCAATATTGTTTGTGCAGACAACAAATAAAATAAAGAAATTCACAAAAATCATTCATCCAGGTACTCTTTTATTCAAGAAATTTCTGAGATGCTACAAATATACCAGTGAACAAAGGAGATGAA